>VXBA01000302.1:152946-246972 GCA_013399895.1 Serilophus lunatus
AGCTGGAAACGGCTCTCGTGGTGAGAGAAATGGGTGGAATCCTGCCGGGGGCCTGCAGGCGCTGGAGACCAGGGCCGCGATCTTCCTCCTCCCAGCGGCAGCCAAAAAAGAGAGCAGGGCAGGGCCGTGCCTCGACTTTTAAGCCCTTCCATCTCACGTGAATATCGTTGCCTCCTTCCTGGTGCAGCTGGCTTCCCATTCCTCCAGCCAGTCGGGTCCCGCCTCAGTTCCGGTGTTTTCTCGTCGAAGAACTCATGAGTTTCAGTCCCGCCCGCCATCTTTGTTTTCATGGCGGCAGCAGCTCAGAGATGCCACAGCGCCAACACGGTGCCAGGGCCAGCCCTCCATCGCTGTCCAGAAGCAGCAGTGGTGCTGAAATTCCCGGCCAGGCTGCCCGTGCTCCTCGGTAGGGAGGAGGAGCCGCCTCCCCCGAGGGACGCTGGGGCTTCCCCGCGGCTGTGCCCCCAGGCCGCTGTTCACCCTGGGAAGCCACGGTGCCCGTGCGGGGAGGGACGGTCCCGGGCTGTGCCTGTGCCCTCGCAGCATCCCTTTGCAAGCCAACAGCTGCCAGGACTGCACTCACCGCGCCGACCCACCACAGCCCCAGGGCCGTGTGTGCTGCTGGTGATCGGCCCCCGGGCTCCCAGGGAGCGGTGGAGGCGGTGAGCTGCCGCCCGGCCCCAGCCCCGATCCCATCCCCGCTCCGACCCCCCACTGCTGGGAGCCTGGAGGGCGCGGAGCTGCCGCCTGGCCCTGGCTCCGGTCCCGTCTTCCTTCCCCAAACCCCGGGAGAGCAGCTGATGCAAGGGCCCCTCCCCCTGCAGCCCTCCACTCCGGTCCCGTCCGGAGGTGGCGGGGCAGTGGCCTCAGAGAAATGAGGAGCCGTTGCCGCCCGGCCCCAGCCTCAGGGGGCACCGGGACTGGCGCAGGCCCCGCTCCTTCCCGGCCGAGGGCAACCCCCTTTCCCAAAAGGGCTTTGAGAAAAACTGAATTTTGGCTCAGGCAAGTGAGGTTACTTACATTCTTCCCCCTCCCAAAATCCAAGAACACCCCCAAGCCCCATGCCCCCTTTGACCCCCATGATCACAGCCCCCTCAAACCAGTGCACTGCCCTGAGGACTCATCACCTCCACTGAGAAGCAGTGAGAGAAGGTTTGGGCAGGGAATTTCTTTTGATGCTGAGCCCTCTCATGAAACCAATTGTGCAGTTGGCAAAATACTTAAACTAAAATTTCACAGTGCTCTGAGCGTCATTTTCTGATGTCTGATTTCATAACTATCTGATTTCAGAAGACTTGTGTGCTCTAAGTCATGGTTTGAGAGAAAAGAAGTGCTTGCTTTAAGACTAGAGAATGCTCATATCTTTAAAACCCTGTCCCTTATATTAGACATCCCAAATAATCCCGTTTTTATCCGTTAGATCGTTAGCTTTATGATGCAAAAAGAGTCCACTGCTCATTTCTGGGGGAAGTCACAAAGGTATTTTCATGTTTGAGAAATGCTGATGTGAGATGGATAAAGAACATGAAAAGGCTAGTGAGTAATAGTTCTGCCTTCAAAGCCAAGCAGGCAGAAAGTGCACTTCAGCAATGAGGAAGGAGAAGGCCTCTGAAATAGCCACTTTCCACTTTGCACCTTCAAAGAGGCAGGGATTCTGTGGGAAAAACAACCAAACCCAGACATCCAAACAGAATTATTGTGTGATTATATTGAAAAGCTGCTTCATAATGTAGTTTCTAATTTCAAATGATTGATTCAGCAATAGAGCCAGTGTGAAATTCCTTGACAGAATCATTTGCTTTCTGAAGCCCGAATTCCATCAAAATGGAAATGATCACAAAAAAAAGTGTTGGTTTTCCTGACTTTTGGGGTTGGAGGGGGGAGAGAAATATATTTCATCCGATTTTGATATTTTCAAAGTTGATTTTTTATATGATTTTATTTTCTGTCACGTGTGACAATATACAAGACAAAGAATAAGTGATGAAACCAACATATTTCTTACTCACATGTAGGTGAACATCATGACCAGTCGTATCAGAGCCTTCCTCTTTTTCAGTGTTCCTCACTTCATAGAATCACAGGATGGTTTGTTTTGGAAGTGACCTTAAAGACCATCCTGTTCCACCTCACCTGCCATGGGCAGGGACACCTTCCACCAGACCAGGTTGGTGGGAGCCTCATCAGCCTGGCCTTGAATGCCTCCAAGGATGGGGCAACCTCATTAGTTGTTAACCAAGAAGTTCAACCCTTTTGTTCAATCAGACTGTTCTTCCCAGGACTCTTTACATATATTTATTATATGAACAATATGTTTTTGTGTGTAAAATGTAAGAATATAGAAAACACACCATGTTTAATACAGGGGCATCCATACCTTGATATACTTTATATACCTTCAGTACTGTTCTCATAGTGACTGCTACTCTCTGCAGGACATGGGAATTGACAGGATTACAATAAGAGAAACTTCACCATTGTTGTGTTGGGCTGTTCATTGATGTCAATGCTAGTTTTGTTTCACAGAAAATAAGACAAGTTTTGTCTAGTGTTAAATACTCAATCATATTTATTACCTACAAGACAGAGCCTTGACATTTGTTGCAAAAATATATGAGCACTGTGTAACAAGGCATTGCACAAAGCTACAGCCACAGAGGCAAAGGCAAGGTTTATATAATATTTTTCTCCTTCTTTATAGAGCTGTCAAAACAATGACACAAATCACTGATAAATCTCATCTAATCTGGATGGACACATTCCATTGCCATCACAGACACCACAAAAGTGGAAGCCCACCTTACATTTCATAAACATATCCCTTTTATTCCTTTTCTGAATCAAAAAATACCTGGTATGAGCTACCAGAATTCATTCCCATGTCCTTGCTTGGATACTTCAGCAGTTAGTAATGTTTCTATGGGATGTACTTTGGCTAGTCCTCTAGCAAAGATTTTATACTATTAAACATACTAATCAAAGTTCCAAACAGGCCTCTGGGTACCTGTCTCATAAGGAGACATATAATATATAAATACATATATGCCATATAAAATATATATAATATATAAATTTGTCTATATCTCCTACTTTAATATTCTTAGTATTTCTCATTGATCTATTTCATCTCTATTCTGCATATATCACCCATGTTAATGACAACACACCATGAAGCATCTGTGTTGGTCTCCTTTTCACCTCTGAGCCTTCACTGATCCCATTTCAGCTTCTGAAAAAATTATTTATTTGTAGAGCAACTGATGAACCCACTAGAGTTCAGACTTTTAACACAACCCTAGTGCTGGTCAATCTTTATATTTGGAGCAGTAATTTCAAGTAATGGCTTCACAAAGAGCTGGTTCATCTCTGCAGAGCACAGCTGGAAAAGGAAATCATTAGTACTGAGGGGAAAAAGGTAAATTGTTCTCATTCACATAAAGCCCCTGTAATTTCATCTCCTTTACTAAGACTCTTGCCTAGCCTTGATCTTTCCTCCTGGAGGATCAATCCCATTTGGGTAAGAAAGAAACCAACAGAAATGCTGAATGCCAATTTTAACAGTTCCAAGTTCCTGATTTATTTCAATTAGCGGGCATATCTTCAAAGCCCATGCATACCTTTGCCCTATGAATTCCAATAAGTTACAGCCAGCAATCAAAACAATCAAATCTCTCTGTTTTACTTTCACTGTTCTGGGGGTTTTTGGTTGTTTTGGATTTTTCGCATTCAATCTGAGATCTGAAGAACTTTTCATAATAAATGCAGAGGATGCACAGAGTCAAACAGAAGCAAATCAAAGTTGCCAGGGCTTTAATTGCCAAGAATAAACATCTTCTAAAAGAAAAAGAAATCCATAAAAAGATGAAGGTAGCCCACGGAATTAATGTTCCCTCTCATCACACACACAAGTGGTACTGCACTCTTTTAGCTCATCAAGCCCACTTTAGCAGCAGTCTGGTTTTTGCAAAGCACCCTATTCTAGGTCCCTTTCATTAATGCCCAGTTATTCTGAGTCTCAGGTAACACTTCAGGTTCCTGGATGAATCAGTTTGCCAGGCTGTAAATATGTGAGTGGACTACTGGGTAGGATAACTGAAAACACAAAGTCAAAAGAGTAAAGAGAGAAAGAAATGAACACAAGAGGTTTACTGAAGAACAAAATAAGTTTTAGACTTGCCAGAAGTGGGCTTTTCTTTGTTCATAAATGAAAAGGTAATACTATTTTTATTTGCATAACAGTGATGGCACAAAATTTACTCTTTCTAATTTCTCTGTTATCCTCTCCTTCTGCTTTGGTTACACTTAATTATATTAACGTCTTCTACTGAAAGCAGGCTGTCATCCAAAAATTAAAAATGGCCATTAAGTACTATAATTTGCACTATTTTAAGATGAGATTCTCAGGGAAAAACTCTCAAATCTGTTGTATATGAAAGTCTGAATAAAAGGTTCAGAACTGAACTCTGTGTTCATATCAGTACATGTGGACGTGTATGGACATATATAAACTCACATATTCCAGTATAAATGTACCAATTATATAACTAATACCTGTAATGTTTTTCTTCAGATGGTTTACATAAAAGATTCTCAAAGTGGACTTGATGATATCTTTGTGTCTTCATCATATAATTGTATTTTTCTTCATACTTGCAAAGAAATAATACTGCCTTAGCTGGAATAGCTAGAAATTTTTGGATTGTTAATTTAGGCTCAAAAAACACGTGGATGCTTAGGAACAGGGTTTAGTGGGGACCTGGCAGTGACTGAACTCGATGATCTTAGAAGTCTGCTCAAACCTTAATGACTCTGTGGTTCTATGAGCACAGATTTGAGTAGGGGTGGTCTTGGAGATATTCATTCCTCCAAGATCATCTTCCACTTATCCTGGGAACTATAACACTGTTTTACACCCATGGGAACAGGGCAGCATCAGCTTTCCTATCCCACCAGGAAAGGGACATGCAGACATGTTGCAGTAAATGGGAATACAGCCCCAAACAATTCCTTCTGTACCTTCACCTGCAGTGGTTATGGGACTGCTTGTTCTCAGGGTATTCATTTCTCCACTGCCTCTTAAAGCAAAATTCTCTAAGCTGGTACTTTGTAACCCAGATGCTGTGATGCCATTTTTCCCTCCTGATAATACTGGCTGGTCCAGATCCAAATGTCAGTGAGCAAATAGAGGAGGTTTACCCTACCTGAGGCAGGAATATTTGTGCATTAATATCCAGAGTACTGAGGTTCAATGTCTCCTGACTGGCAGTTCAGCCACAGGCACATCGAAACACCTGAACCACTTCCTCTGCAGAGATGGCTTTAAACGATGATATATTCCTGTCTTCAAAGTCCCAAGGCCAAAGCCTATTCCTCTTAAACTCAATGTCAAGGATCCTATGGATTTAAAGAGATTGCCTTCCAGCCATCAAACTAGAAACGTATGCCTTTACTGACAGGAAGAAATGTAAGGTAGAATAGAAAAAGGAAAAGGAAGAAACCAGGATTTCAGTCGTTCAGTAATGTGTGCTGGATCCATCTTTCTTATTTGAACGTCAAAGAAATGTCTTTCATTCCTTAAAGGGCAAACACCCTTTAGATGAAGTGCTAGCATATCTATTATTTTTATTTTTCTTCACTCTAACAAGCTTCTTGCCAATTTTTCTTTCTAGTAACAAAGAAATTGATTATAGTATTAGACTGACAAGGCACAAGTTTGTTGGTTGTGTTCAAACCCTTGCTTGGGTGTTTTAAACAGAGAGAGTAATGAAATAAAAAAATAGAGTCAAATGATACTTTTGAATACACTTATAAAAATTGCGTATGTGCTTAAATATACACAAGAATTTTATCCCTGAGTTCAATGAGACTGTTTGAGTCAATAAATTCATGTGAGTGTGTTTTGCAAAATCAGATTCTCAGTTTGAACTTGGTGAGGCGAGGACTTGTCCTCACCATCCTTGTCTGTGTAGAGTTGAACTATCTGTGCATTACATAAATAATAATTCATCACAAAGATAGGTGACTCCTGTTAAGTATCCCACTTGCTATTCAACAGGCAAATGACATTTAGCAGTGATAAATTTAAAGCACTTGATATAAAATCAATTCACTACTGGTAAAATTTTAAATCTTACTGCCCCCAGAAAGGTCCACTGAATTCCTGTAATGTGGTCAACTATGTGGATGAGGTGAGGGCTCTCAGATTTATAGTATTGGGTTATTTCCATAAAGGTTTTTTTAGTTGGTAATGAAACTTATAAATGACCTCTGACTTGAGTACATTTTGTTTGTGTGAACATGCATTGCATATTTGGTAACAACGCTGAGCGGGGAAAGATGACAACAGTTAAAAAGCTGGAGCGGGTGAAATGCTACAGATTCATGCTATAGATTAGGTATATAGGAAGACCAGTTTCCTGACTGCACTAAAGAGCTTCCTTCTTTTCTTATAATACTTCCAAATTACACTCCAAGATTGAAAGTCTGCAGTAGCTGATCAGTCAGAGTTCAAAAGCAGTTGGAGGCTTTTGTTTTGTTTTTATCTCAGTCACAAACCAGTTGAAGAAGAGTTAATTTACAGAAAACCTTAAAGTCTGATGTAGAGGAAAGTATGACACTATAAATGTACTGCTATTGATTGTCTCTCAGGGCATCACTTCATGTCTCTGGGTCAGTGTTTTAGCCACTCTCTAAACTAAGAGTGACAGTTTTGCTTTGCACAGAGAAGAAAGTGCCTTCCTTTAAAATGTCTCCAATTCAGCCCAAGTTGACATCAAATCTTGTTGAAAAAGGAAAAAAATTGTGCTGAGTAACAAATATTCTGGTGACACAGAACACAGATAAACTTCTTGTACAGACAATGATATCCACACCTTAAGGATTTTCACCTTAAGGAGCATTAGGCTACAATCCCAGACCATAGGGACAATATGATAGAGGAATTTGTCTTTCTCATTGACAAGGAGCTATCCTACTTAATGGAATTTCCTTTCCTATTATAATGTGCATTATTTGTTTTTAATCCAAGTATTTCCTGTAAATATTTACTTTCTATCCAGCTTGATTGAATGCGGAGGATCTTCCATTCTCTCCCTTGATTCTTTCAAGTCCAACATGTGCCATTGCAGATACCTGATCCATAAAACATCCCATCAGATTAATTCAGTAACACAATATAGGTGCTAACAGACCTAAAGATAGACCTAAAATTATCATGCGTGATGACAGGCAGTGCTCTGGCACAAACCTTCCAAATGTTGTACCAAGCAAGACAAGCTGGAAATAAGGGGATAATTAGACTCTTTCTTTAGCAAGAACATATTTTTGCAGTGCTTGAGTAATTGCAGCCCTACTGTGATATCTACAAACTTTCTCAGAATGCAGAAAAAGGCTTTGGAAATTGTAACCATTCAAGAAATCACTAATTTATTTCTGCTGAACATTTAATAATATAAGGAAATAAAAGCAAGAGAATATTTTCTCATGGAGCAACTGTCTCTCTTCCTTGATTACCAAATGCTTGGTCCTCCTAAGTGAAAGAAAAAGAGATCCTCAAGGGAACAGCATGTAACACAGTTAAATTCTGGTGCTTGCAGATGTCACAGTTAAAATTGAGGAATCCAGTTGTGATGGTTGTGACTTTGAACTGCATCTCTAGGGTTAATAGCCTTTGCTTGGTTCTTAGGATATTTGCTTTGATATAAGAAAGACAATGGAATTTTAGCACTTGAATTTTGTCAGAACAAAATTAAGACTCCATATATTTATTAAATGACTCAAAAACATTCATGTTGAAAATAACCTAGTGGATAAAACAATAGCCTTGAAACAAGGCCCTGAAAATAAGCAAATGCGACCTGTGTGTATATATTAGTATAATTTTATGCTCCATTTCCAACATGGATAATACAATAATATTTCACACAAATTATAGGTCAATTTTCACATAAATACTGCCCTAAATGTCCATGAAGTTACATTAGGAAGCAAAATTCTCATCATGACTTGGCAATGACAATTGAACAGAAAAGTAATGTTTTAGTAACCTCACAGCTTTGAAAGTGATGGTGGGTTTCACGGTGCAAAATGAATGTTCCACCAGAATGCACCAGCTGTAATTAAAAGGGTTTGCATTGTTCCTCGCTATATGAAACCTATGACTGTTAACACAGGCACCTGCCTTACCACAGCTTATGTCATTTTGTTATATTTTAATTTTCTAAAGAGAAAAAAAAAAAAAAGNAAAGCTTCAAGAGAATTGCAGTTCACTTCTTTTCTTGAGGTTTGACTGTTTTAGCAGGCCAAAAAGAGAAATCCATGGAGTCCAGGTCAGGCCAAATTCCCAGACTGCTGGCTCATGGAATTGACAGTCATTGTTCCTTCCAACGCCCAGATTTACCTGGCCTAAATCCCTGTGCTCAATGCTTCTTATCAGCTGGCTCCAGGATTCCAGATGGGCTTAATTAGAGAGGAACATTAGTCCCAAGGACTGAGATAAAATTAAGGCTGGATGACTTTTGGCTCATTTTCTTTGATTTTTCTAACCTAGAGAGCATATTTCTGGGCAGCTGATTTATATAAAAACTTTTTCTATTCTTTTTGTCAGGAAAATATTCCTTTCACAGTCTGCTGATGCTTGGTAAGTGCCATAAAGAGCACCAGATTCTCTCCCTGTGGTGGACTTATATTTGTCTGCCTACTATGTTCCAACTTCTCTCCAAAGATCTGTATAATTAAGGTCTATATAATTAGCAGGGGTCAGTGAATGAAGAAGGTGAAATGCCTGGCTTTGCAGCTCAATAGCTGTTAGAATTTTTCTTATTCACCTACTTGATATGCGACTCACACTCACATGGATATTAGATATTTAGATATTTAGTTATTTAGATATTTAGTTAGATAGATAGATAGATAGATAGATAGATAGATAGATAGATAGATAGATAGATAGATAGATAGATAGATAGATAGATAGATAGATGATAGATAGATAGATAGATAGATAGATAGATAGATAGATAGATAGATAGATAGATAGATAGATATCAAATAGATATAGATATCTATTAGACATAGTCAAGATACCTAATAAAAATTTAAACTTTTAAGAGACATAATTCCTTGGATTCTTTAGAAAGCAATTTGAACAGAATTCAGATATGACAATACGAAAAGAGTAATTACCCTCATCTACATGGTCCCAATGAAATGAGAAATGAAAATGTAATTTTGTTCAAAAAATAATTGCCTGATGTAAACAGATTTCCTAGCAAACATCACCTCACACCAGTAATTTTGTGTTTCAGAAAACAACTGGCATGCAAACTATAGGGAAGTCTGACTAAGAGATTTCACAATAAGTAGATATTCACATGAATATAATTAATCATTATTTGAATACTATCAGCTAGAACATGGATTTTCAGAGAGCACTAATCTTCCCCCCTATCCCAGCAATGCTAGCACTAGCAATTTACTAGAACAAAAAACAAGTGAAATGTTTCTATCAGTTTCAAGAGCATGGAAGACATGATTTATACTCACATTTATAGTCTTAGCTGGACTGAAATCAATTTTTAATACAGTCTGTAGGTCGGCTCTGAACTGCAATTATACAACTCAGTGCCATGAGATGTCGTAGACAGAAAGAGAACCCTAGAAAAGTGAGTCTTGTCATTGGTTGCTGGTTTTGCTTCCTACAAAGAAACTAAACATAAACACCTTCTTCAGGTCTCTTTAAGGAGAAAATGTTAATCCGTATTCCTCCAGATGTGGAAAACAATAGTTTTCTACTAAATGCTATGTAGGCAACTCATAAAAGAACATGAATGAAGGAATTCATGCATCAGGATTTGAAACCTCATTAACATCTTCTTTTTCCATAAAACAGGTACACCTTTTGACAGGAAACTGTGGTACAGCCAGAAGCTTCAGTATAAAAAAATGGTATATGCATTTTGTGTCACTGGCTTTGCAGAAATCCTTGGATTACTGAAATAAATGTCTTTTTCTTTCTCATTAATTTTATGAAAGGAGTACCAGTATGTTTCACATTTGTCTTTAAGCCGAGTGCTTTCCAAAAAATGCCTGCCACCTTTGCACTATAATAAAAAAAAATACAAATGGATTTTTTTTTTTTCCTGTTTAATGAACACCCCCAAGTCTGGTATAGCCAATTCATAGAAGACATCATTCTCATCTTCATAACAAATACAAGTATGAAGCAAACCCTTCACTGCATACCTGCACATAGTTCACTTTCATTTTAATATATAAGAGAACAGAATAGAGTTTGACAGGTCATTTACCCCTTCACCTGCACCACAGCTTAACCAACTTTACGTTTTGCGGGTGTTCGTTGTTTTGTTTTTTTTTTTAGAAAGATGTTTACAGATATTTTGTTTGCCACAGGCAAATTAGTGACTTACTGGTACATTCCACAGCCTGGGAAGTTCTGTCAGACCTGGTTTTTTTCACTTAATGAAGATGTAGAAAAGCCTCTGGGCAATATTGCTGTCCCAGTAGCTGAATTCCACACAGCACAGAAGTGGAACACTGGCTCCTCATGGCTGAATTCACAGGACAGCCTGGAAGAACTCTTCTTGGTATAGAGGTGCATTTTCTCTCACAGTGGAAGTTCTTGTTGCTCTACAGTAGGCCATGAAACTAGGAATTTGGACCCCATAACGGCCAAGATTGAGTAGTTCATCTTCTACTCATGGATAAAGAAGAGAACCCTTCATTCTGACTTGTGATAAATTTAATCAGTAATTTATTCTATTTTTTTATTTGCCCAGAGAAGTTGGGGATGCTCCATCCCTGGCAGTATTCCAGGCCAGGCTGGACAGGACTCTGAGCAACCTGGTCTAGTGGAAGGTGTCCCTGTCACAGAAAGGGGCTGGAACTAGATGACTTTTAATGTCCCTATCAACCCAGACCACTCTATCATCCTCTTCTCAGTCTGGTTTCTTTCTTTTAAATGTAGGCAACTGAAAATTTTCATGAGCATCCCTCAGCTTTTTCTTAAACTGACAACCTGATTTCCCCCTCCCTCACCCACTTTATCGATATATATATTCTAAAATTTATGTGGATGATGTTCTGGGATATGCATAGAAAGACACTGATACAGATCTGTAATCAAAGAGCGTGTCAGCATGTCTGCAAGAAGAAACATACGCTTGAATTATCTAAAATCAAGGGCTGGTTTAAGTAAACTGGAAAAAATGCATATTTGATAAAGAGGCTTGTAAGAATAAAAGAATGGTTTGGGTTGGAAGGAATCTTAAAGATCACATATCACTTCATTTCTTTATACTGTTAGAGCTTATTTTCTATTCAATGGTTTGGTGGGTGTGTCAGGATTAATTTACAATAACTTTTCTGAACTGAAGCAACAGTCTCACCTCCACTGCTCTTTGCCAGGTAGCTGTGGAACCGTTGTTGAGCAGTGTTCAGGAACAAGTAGTTCTCCCATATGGAAGTTTCTAGTTCTACACTAAACTTCTGGCTCACACTGGCGCTACTGAATTTTCAATCTGAACTACATTGCAGTAATCACTATAAGAATACCATCTTTGACAGACAATGGACAAACTTCCCCATCATACTATTTTGGGTCTGACCAGAGCAATAAGCATCAAAAATCTGTCAGTTGTGATTTATTTCAGCAGATATCCTGGCCAGTATTCCAAAACCTACATTTTGGCTCTCATTGCAGAATTTCTCCAGGCAGGCAGCTGGCTCCCCCAGGTAAGGACATTACTTGAATGCTCCATTCTGTACTCCCCATGGTTATGTAGATGTACCAGTGCTAGAAATAGATGTAAGCCCCTAATCCACCCTGTAAGGGCTGAGATTTATTCTTTACAATGGACAAAATTGTACATTAATTCACTTATTTACAGAGGAAAAATTAGATGGTGCATAGACAAGATTTCAACTGGACAAGTTGAGCCACAGCTGTATTATAATGGCTGTGGCAAAAATCCTTCTGCCCATCAGCACAAGGGAAGAAATGCAGTGATCAATCTCAGGCCAATCCCTCAGGCACAGATTATTCCGCTCAAGTAGAAGATCAAGTATATCAAGTATAGATTAATACATGAAACAAATATTCACAGCTAATATATTTTAATTTGAGTATTCTCTCTGAAATTTTCACCTGAAAGTTCTCATGAAGTTAGAAACCAGTAAAATTAATAAAACCAGATGCTATAATATTACACTATGAAGCAGAATTCAGTTTTCACACTGAACTGAAGGAACGTACCAAAGAGCACTTGTCTTTTTATAACTAGTGTTTTAGATAGTAAAAAACTGGTTTTGTGCAGCAGAAGTCAAAATATTTAAAGCATTTCCTAAAAATGCTAAAAAATCTTTGCCTTTATCAAAAGGAAAAGAAACCCTCAAATTCAATTTATTTAATTTTTTTTTTCTTTTCGAACAGACTAGCATTTGAGATGAACACTAGTACCCTCATCAACTCCCCATAGGAATGTTTTTCCAGACCCTCCCTCAGCTTCGTTGCCCTTCTCTGGACATGCACCAGCACCCCAGTGCCTTACTTTAGGACCTCCTAGGGAGTTTACTGGCAAAATTGAGAAACCTCAAAGCAACCACAGAGAGCCCTGAGCCCCCACCCAGCCCAGCCCAGTTTTGGAACTGAGCAAGGCCCTGAAAAACTCAGACAGCAATTCTATCACTGACTGACAAAATCAGAAGGGTAAAGAGAAGCCCTGAGAAAGCGCTGAACTTGGATTAAGTTGAGCCTGGGTTTATGGTGGCTAAAACGTTAGTGTGTGTGTGTCTGCAAAGTCTGATAAACATCAACCATTGGTACAGACACCGATTTGCCTGTTCTCTTTATTCATATGGCCAAGTTTACCTGAAGAAGGAAAGACTTGGTGTAAGAGACAAGACAACGTATTAGTGACACTGTGGGATGTGGAGATGTGATGTCCAGCTTCACCTTGAGCTCAAAGACTAAAGTTAACCTGACACCTGATATAAGATCCTGGGTCCAAGCTATGATCAAGCCCAGGTGTTTTGCTTTTAAAAATATACTTAAGGCACCAAAAGATTCCTTTCATTGAACTTTTGCAAAACCTTTTTGGTTCTTGATACTTTTAGATCATATAAAGAGAGAATGTTGCATAGGCTGCCCAAGAGAACTCTTTTAACTTAGTGGGAAAACAAACATTTTGGCAAGTCTTACAGGGTTAACATAAAACCAAGGAGAAGAAGCATTCTGCAAAGTACCCGGTACACATCAACTCACGTAGCCTAGTAAAGTACAATCTATCTGTTTTAAGTTACCCAAGAAAAGCAAAAGAGTAAAGAAAGAGAACAAGAGAAGAAAACAGGAGTAGAAAAAAAAGAATAAGAAAAGAGTAAAGAAAGAGCTTGGAATAAGAGAAAAAGTGTTACTCCTAGAGTCCTTCACATGCTGACAGCCAAAGAAAAAGCACAAAATGAAAACACCTGCTCTTGTTTATATGTGGTCTGGCCACCTCTCCTGGGTGGGACTTTGGCTCACTGACCACTCAGTAGCCCCGGTCACAAGTAAGAGGTGCTGTAGTTAATCAGAGGCTGGGCCAGTGTGTGCCTAGGTGTCCAAAAAGGCCAATAGCATTCTGACCTATATCAGAAAGTCTGGCCACCAGGACCTGAGCACTGATTCTTCCCCTGTCCTGGGCACTAGTGAGGCCATAACTCCAGTACTGTGTCCAGTTCTCTGCCTCTCATTTTAGGCAGATCTGTGAGGTGCTGAAGCATGTCCAGAGAAGGGCAACGAAGTTACAGAGGGGCCTGGGGTGCATGTGCCAGGAGGAGTAGCTGAGGGAGCTGGGGATGTTTAGCCTGGATAAGAGGAGGCTCAGGAGTGGTCTTATCCCTCTCTACAACCCCTGATGGGAGTTTGTAGTCAGGTGGGGGTCAGAGACTTCTCCCAGGCAACCAGTGACAAAACAAGAGGACATAGTCTTAAAGTGCACCAGGGGAGGTTTATGTTGGACACTAGGAGGAATTTCTTCACAGAAATAGGGATTAAACATTGGAATGAACTGCTCAGGGAAGTGATGGAGTCACTGTTCCCCGCAGTTTTTAGAGGAAAGACTGGATGTGGCACTTACTCGTGTCACATCCTGGGGTGCTGTTCAGTCATAGGATGGACTAAAAGATCTCAGAGGTGTTTTCCAATCTGATTGAGTCCGTGATTCTGAGAGGACATCCAGAGTTACAATGATCATCTTCCCATTGACAGGCAGGTGTTCACCCATCTCCAGGGAAGCGTGGCTCCATTACACATTATGACTCCAAACCTGTTCCCCTCCTCTTCCTCTTTCTCCTTTTCCTTCTTTAACATACTGGGTATATTGTTCTGTTGTGCTGTCTGGGCTGTGTTTATTCCCAACTCCCAGCACAAATCGTCACTTGGGAAAGCTGGCAACTGCCTATTGAAGGACAAGATAGGTGTCTGGGCTGCCCTGCTGCACTGCAAACACCAGCACAGCACAGAGCTGCACCTCGGAGGGGCGAGTCAGCAGGATCCTGCAGGACCAGGCGGAGGGTGGCACCATGAGCTGCCAGTCGTGTCACTGAGGGAAAAGCTCCCAGGATGATTGAACCAAATTTTGCACCCAGCTGGAGATTTTCTCCACATCCAAGTATTAGCCTGTGCAGAGGGTGGCTACAAGGTGTGAGCTCTGATTGTTGTCAGAGGGGTGGAGAAAACACAGCATATCCCCCATCATCATCCTCGAGCATGTGCACTCCAGCACCCCATGGATGTCGGAGCATCTCTCTGCCAAATGCATGACATTCTGTGGCTCCAAGATGAAGGAGTGCCTGGGGAGTGGCCTCACAGGAACACGAGCAACTGGTAGAAAATTTTGTCCTCAAAGTCACTCCAGGATTCAACGATGCCATCCATCGCACTGGCTGGGTGCGTGTCTGGCATGCAAGTGTTCTGGGAAAGCACCTGGGAGACCTCAAGGAGGTCACACACCAGCTTCTTCAGATTCCTGCCCATGTAGGGCTGTTCCTCTGTTGGTGACTGAGTGGACCACACTAAAGAGCTGACAGCACACTGTGTGCTCTGCTGAGGCCTTCCTCCGTCTCATTGTCATATTCCTTCTTGCTGCTGGAGCTGTGCTGTATCACAAGATGCCTTTGCCAGGCCAGCCAGCACAGCTTAGCAAACACAACAGCTGCAGTCACCCAAAAAATCCAGTAGTGCAGCATGAAAAGGAGTGGGGCATCTTCCAGGGCCCTGATCTTCTCAGTGTCCTGCCACAGCCGCGTCATCTCCTGGTGCAGAAAACTCTTGTCCCTTCATCTGCTGGGCTGTGACCACATCAATCTGGGGATCGTGTGTCTACTCGGGCAGGATGGCCAGGACAGCCAGGAGGAACATGATTGCTACAGCCATGGCCTGGAGGAGATGGATCTTATAGATCTTGTTCATCTTTGACAACTACAAAGACTGAAAAAGCAATGCTGTAGACATGTGTTCTGCTTGTATGTAGTGTCAAACAAGGCCAATCAGCACCTCATGTAAACTACATCAACCTAAAGCTTTCCTAGTGTAGATGAAGAGGAACTGCAGTCTCAAAACTGCTTAAAAGCAATACAATTGCATTTTCTCTGTATATGTCTAAAATACAGATCAGGGATCTTAAATGAATGGATTGCACTGACAATGGAGCTAATTACTGCCATGAAAGGAGATAACTTCATTACTTGGGCATGAGACAGAGGCCATTGGTTTATTGTCATCTACCATTCATCTACATTATCTGAGTCATCATGGCTGTGGCAAAAATGTTCAGTGAGGTATCTAAATGGAGCATCTTGTTTAGATCAAGGCTTCCTTTATGATTTATCTACTCTGTCCAGTCCTTTCAATTTCACAGTGTCAAGAGCACTCTTAGTCACAATTTTATTCCATTTAGATTTTATAATTATAAATACTGGTTGGATTAGCCTCTTAGACATCAAAACAGTAATGATGTTTTTAGGAGGTGGCATTGTGTGTCCTGTAGGTCCCTCAAACTCGGCACAACTAAAAATCCCCTCCTTTCTTTCTTATTTTGATGCTTAATGCAGTTAGGGCTTTTCCCCAGTAGTCTCAAAAAACGCAAAACTAATTCCGTTTTCTATTTTTGTTTGGTAGATATATACGTATATACCAATATATTGCTATTCATGAAATCGAATTTTATCTATTCTCCCCCCATGCTCCCTGTCTCTCTTCTTTCCTCTCTATATCCACGTTTATTACATAAACTTTATCAGTCAGCCTTGAATTTTAGTGTATCACCAAAAGAACAATCTATTTCATCAGCAGAGGAATGCAGCAATCCTTCTGAAGAGTTTTTTTCCTATTAAGAAAAAGTATTTCCCTAGTAAGTGCTTCCTTTGGAAGCATTTCCAATAAAGGTGATCCAGAGGCTTGATCTCCAGCTGCTGAACAAATCTGGCTAACACCAGTGTTAACATTTACTGGGACAGTTTATAGCTTCAGCAGGAAGGGGTTTGTATGTGTCTATTTAAAAAGATATTATTTAACATTTTTCTGAAATGCCTCGATAGAACCATATTCATCCTTTTAGACTTGATATTAAGGTGTCTGGCCAATGGATCAAATTCATGAGGTACATTTATTAAAGATATAAACACGAAGAAACAATCTGTCTCATAGAAAGGGTGTGTGAGCAGCTCAAAGAGTAAGCAAGAAGAAACACCCTCTACTTCCTGTTAAGCTGTCATCGACTTTGTTACATACTTCTTCTTTCCATTTTGAAGCAATAAAAAAAATAGAATTAAGGATGAAGTAACATCTGATTTACTTGTATGAAAATAAGCATTGACCTAAGCTTAGAAACTTGCACACAGAACGTGGGAGATGTGTCCCAAAGTCAGATATCCCAGTGCCTCAGTGTAAAGAAATTAAGCTCTCTAGATTTTTCTAATCTTGGGACCTATATCTAAAAGTGCTTTTCTATCTTGTTTTGCCTATAACCCAGTTCCACTCATGGTTTATAGTTTTTAGACTGCCCTGGCTACTATGGACTGAAAATATATTTTCTCAAATACACAGGAATTGCTGCTGGAAAACAAAATGTAGACTAACAGTTAATTCATAAAGAAGAATCAGAAAACATAAAGATATGTTGCAAAGCCTGAGGAGGATATCCTCTAAGAATGATAAAAAGAGAGATACCTAAAGGGTCTAAAAGAATTAATCAAATTGGAATGTTTCTGTTGCTGCCACTACATGATATGAATGCTGATTTCCTCAGGCTTCTCCTGCCTCCTTTAGAATAGGGTATCTTGTTTGCTTGCTGCATTTCAGCCCTTTTGGGATAACTGTTGTTGCCCTTCTGGTGACTTTGCCTTGTACCTGGTTTTACATTACCCCTGTCAAGGCTTTGTCTTGTATTCTTCTCTCCTCTTTTTCCATTTCATGTAAGGATTCACCTATATCATTCCTCCATAAAGGCTTTTATTTAAAGGAACAATTCCTACCCCCATGCATGTTGCTGTTGTTGGGTTTTGTTTTCAAACAGCAGCAGTGAAAGGTTGGTCTCATAAATTTATTTAGATATGTTTATTTTCATGAGAAGAATTAACACTTAAGTAACTCCAATTTGTATTTCTTTGCGCATCTCTTGGCAACTACATGCAAACCCCCATTCCTGCATTTAATGT
Organism: Serilophus lunatus; assembly: GCA_013399895.1. Classification (NCBI taxonomy): domain Eukaryota; kingdom Metazoa; phylum Chordata; class Aves; order Passeriformes; family Eurylaimidae; genus Serilophus; species Serilophus lunatus. Next base: position 170,659 of record VXBA01000302.1, read on the forward strand.
TACATCTATTTCTTCCTCTTTCCTGGATTCTAAACCCGGACTTTTTCATTTTAATCTGCCTTTATTATCATGTTTTTATATATCTAGGCCATAGTTTCTTCTAAGGTATTTCATCACATTATTGCTGCTGGTGCCAGCACCTGAGTTTTCCTTTCCTTCCTATAAGAGTGAATTTGGTTTTAAATCTCATATTACATTCATGATTTCAGTTTAACATAACTTCTAAAGTTCCTCTGAGAAATCTGTCCAGATGAAACAAAAAACAGTTACATGTAATTCTTCACTATGTATTCTGACATAGACATAGAAAGGAAGAATGAATTCACTAGTTACTAACAGGTTTGCTCAATCTCTTCCTTAGTCTGGGAATAGCAACCTCCACAGCATTGATCAATAGACTTGGAACGAATTGGTTTTTAGACAAAAAGTGCTGTTCATGGGTCATGAAGGAATGAAAATGAACAGACCCATTGTGGATGAAGGGGAAAGGGGAATCCTCTATTTCCCCTTGCAACAACATTGAAATGATTTGGAAATATGTGGTATCCTGAAGTTTGGAGGTCACTATATGCCCATCAACTATAAATTCCTACATTTCTTCCATTCTTTCCTATTTTCTGTTCACAGTTCATAAAAAAACATTAATTTTCTGTTTTTCTGTGTGTACAAGTGTCTCTGGAATGTGTGTCTTTCAACTTTCCACTTTCCAGAGGAACTAAATTATTAGTTGTAAAACTTTTTACATTTGTGCAGTTTTGCTCTCCTAACTCTCTGCAGACTCTTCTTTCCCCATCACAGACACACAGTAATTGCATAATATTGATGCTATTCTCCTATTTTTCAATTCTAATTTTCTGCTGCCATACTTCAAAATACCAATTTGCTTCTTAACATCTACAGTGTATGTGGAATAAGACTGTACTGTTAGACAAGCTGTCCAAACTGATTTGTTCCTTTTCAGGCATTTTTGGTGTTTTAATTAGTTTACTTCCTTACAGTGGATGCAAACTTTCTTTTTTTAAAGTTTACAGTCTCCCTATTTACCACATCCCTTCTGCCCATTAAATTCTTTCTGTTTTTTAAAATTGAATCATTAATAGTATCCCTGTTGGATCATGACAGCTTTGCTTGCTGGAGTTGTCATTTTCAGTGCATTAGAGCTGACCCAGAGTGTGGCTGACAGTGATACTGCTCTGAAATAAAAATAAAATGGGAGTTATCCAAATCCAGCTGGATAACTTCTTTGAGAATTTATATTTAAAATACCTGGTATCAATCAAGATGATTGAGAAGGGAAAATAGAAAAATCTTACAAGATGAAACAGGTTGTTTGAACAGTGAATAAAGCAAAAAATCATATGATGATATAGAGCAAAACAAGTGATAATGACAATGCTGTTACTAGTCATATTATTAGTCATAATAACTGGTAATGCAGGATGGCACCATGAAGTACCATAGCATAAGCAGAAATACTGCCCTAAATTCTAGACTGGGATATACATGTACAGACGCGTGCACATACTTGAATTATTATTTTCATCCTCTGGAAGGAGCTTTTTTTAAAAAATATGAAAGCAGTCAACTGATAGAGATGCAAAACCTGTAATGGTTATGAGAAAATGTTAATTAATTAAGATCCAGTTATGACTTCACACCAATATCTTTTCAGTGGAACAGCAGGAATGATTTTCTCACCAGTGGAGGTTCCTTCCATACGTACCTTTATGAGACTGTTTAAAATTTTTTAGCTTCCAGGCATAAATATTTATTTTGATCTTAGTAGGTTTTATACAGAGTAGAAGATGAGTGTTTCTAATTCCTATTCTGGAAACACAGCTCATTTTATAGAATGTTGTTTAAACCAAATTTTGACTTTGAATTGGCATAGTTTTTTCATTAGTAAAAGAAAACTTGCCTAAAGAATCCTAATAGAGAGTCATGATTTGCAATATTATTTTCCACTGTTCCTATTCTCACTGGAAATTCTGCAGAGAAGCAATTTGAGACAAAGACCAACTAAGCAACCAACTGTGTTTTTTGCGTTGCAGGGGATAGCTTTTATCTAGTCTCTTCTCTGATTTCCCCTCTTCCATATTCTTATACATGAGCTCCTATTTAACAACAGGGGAAGTCTGTTAAGTGATATCAGTAGGAAAGAGAGATACCTGACAAACTGGACTTCTTCTAAAGTAAACTAGGGACTAGATGAACATAATCTGGATTATCATGTGCTGCTCATATAAAAGCAATATTCCTTTCAGACTAAAAGTAAGCAAAACATGACTGTTCAGTAGAAAGCACAAATACAAATTGTGCAATATGCTACAGCAAAAAGCACTGAGCTGCTGAAGCAACATTAAATGTGCACAAACTGAGGATTTGTTCTTTAACTCAGTTTGGCAGCAAAGAGAATAAGTTCAAAAGGATCCTCATTTTCAGCATGTAACTGTAAAACCTGTCTCTGTGGAGCCTCAGCAAATAGTCTTTGTAACAAGTGTGCATTTCATTCAGCTTTCATTTATTCTCAGTTTCAGGGAGAACATAGTCATGTGTATCATAATTCTAATATGGAAAATTATACAGATATGTTCAAAAAGATGCATTTCCTCAAACCCCCAGTCACTAAATTTTAAAAATATTGCCCTACTCCTTTTTAACTTGCTTTGAAAATAAATTTAGAAGAAATGTGAAGTAATGGAATTTCAGCCTGGGAAAGCCAATCCCTTTATGGGATCTGCTGAGCTGACACAGTGAACATGGTGGTTTTACAGGCTCCTCCATTAACCCAGCTTTAAAAACTTTGATTTTCCTCCTTCCTTAGGTTATTTCCAACTATCAACCATTAGAGATTATCTACAACCATTAAAAATTATCTACTTTCAGTTACATTGAATAAAAAACCCAGGTTTTTATTTGTTTCATTTCTAAGATTTTTCCAGTTTCTTCCCCCATGCCTTTTTTGTTTGTTTGTTTTAACATGATCTGCAGTTCGACTTTTCATCCAAAACAAAGAAAAAGCCCTCGATGCTTTACAGAAATTAATGGCACAAGTCATTTAACAGCATCTGGGGTCCTGCTCATCTCCTGTGTGTGATCCAGATGCATCCACACCACTGAAAGTCAGGAGAGCCGGGTAGATTTATGTCGGCTGAGTTTTTCTGTGATCCAAAATCGTGTAGCCTGAGTGCCTTTCACAGCTGGAGGATACAGGGCAAAGGAGGCTGAAGAGTCTCATCACTGCCTGCTGATGCTGCTGCGTGTTCTCAGATGGATAAATAAGTGGAGGAGTATTTCTGTTGTTATTATAGTCCAATCTAATCCAGAATGCCGATTACTGAATAACAACTTGTGCACCTTTGAGTTTGCTGAGATGAAACCTGAAAAGTTTGTTTAAAGGAGATGAGATAATAGCTCAAAGGGAATTAATTGCTTAACTGCAGTGTGTTTATATATAAGCACATTGTGTTACACCTGGCCTTTAAATCAGCGCTGTGCTTCTGCCACGGGACTGTGCAGCACCATGGACAGCAGAGCCAGAGGCTGAGGGGCGAGAGGGTGATAGCGGGCTCATAGGATGCATTAATCAGGAGTGTGGGATTGTGCTGGGATGCAGCTGGTCTGTGAAGTATCGTCTGTGATGCTTCTGCACACAGAGTTATGTCGGAGAGGATGGCAGAGTGACATTGGCCACAGTTTTGGTTTGGTTTGATTTGGTTTGGTTCGGTCCTCTGCATGACACTCTGCAAGGATTTTTGGGATGACGTCTAGAGTAGTGTTTGAAAATCCTTCATCCTAGAGGAAGACCAATACTTTTAATGATAAGGAAACAAAGGCACATTGAGATTTCTGGGAAAATGGTGCAGAGGGATCAATATAATATTAGACAGATTTGAAATCTGAACCAGCACCTGTATTCAGGGACAAACAGGCCCACTGATTAAGGATTGCTTTGTGTCCACACACATGGGGCACTGGAATGAATATTTCCAGTCTGAATCCTTCCTAGACTCAGGGAACTATATCTCCCTTTGGACGAGGAGTAGTCTGCCTTTGGCACAGGAGTGACTGGCTCCCTCTTTTCTTTCTAAGCCAGGCAGGGATTGTGCCACCACCTCTCTGTGCTAATCCAGTGGTTAGAAATCCCAGGACACCGAGATGAGGATTTCCCAGAAGCTGAAGACTGTTAAAAGCACATCTTCTCCCAGCAAGGAGGATAGGCCAGTTCCCTGCGCAGGCACCAGACTGGACTAAAGACATATTTTATCCCTCCTGTGCTGCAGTGATACTAAAAATCAAAAATAAAGACTAAAAGATGGCCATTTTCCAGACAAAACCAGTGTAACTCTGGAATCTCATGGCCAGTGCTCCCTTTCTGGAGGTGGCATCGTCAAAATCCTTTACCAAGACTGAATTAAATTGTCTTTGAATAAAACATGTGAACAACATCAGGAGCAATGACTAAACCCTTGTGTGAGTCACTGTATCGCTGGGCTACAAAATGAATCTGCTTTTCCCCTCTCTCTCTCCCTGCCCTCATGAATCTTGCATTGCTGAGCACAGCAGCCCAGCTCCTGTCCATGTCTCCACACAAAACTACACACTCTATAGACATGACTGGGGAGAGATACCAGCAGTGAAGAAAATACTGATTTCTTACAGAAGGTCTGTTGATTTTGCTGCTCTACAATAATCCTTCACACAGGACTCCAGCGTGTGTCCAGATTTCCCTACTGTGTTTATTTCCTTTTCACATTTCAGCTGCAATAAGGGAAAAGACTCAGGTTTTCTAACTATTTCTTCCCACCTTCCTTCAGATTCAATACTTCAATAATTTCTCTCACTTGGCATTTTCAATTAATCTATTTTTCACAAGCATAAGTCTGTCTCTATATGTGATTTATTTGAGTGCTTCATTCTGACAGAACATCCAAATAACTCCTCTAACCCCATGTCAGTCTGCCAGAGGTGGACCACACTCTGCAATTGATGTATTTTAATCGTTGATTTTGTTGCCTGCATTTCTTATGAAAAGGGATTACAGGATGTTGATTGTGATAGATATGGTATTTGAATTATTCCATTCCATACTGTATTGGTCTGTTGGATATCCAACCCAGTAAACAAGCTTTGGCTGTATGTTCAGTCTTTGTTTTCATATTGATGGGTTTTTAACTATCTCATTTCGTTGTAATCTTAATCATGAGCTACCTGATTATTTATTTATTTATTTTATGCCACTCAAAACATTACTCTCTTGTCTTTGATTTCATGGAACTGCAGAGAAATATCTTCTTTGTAAAACTTAACTCCATTAGTGCTGGTGAAATCTTGAATCTTCCAATAGATTTTTTAAAATAAAAAAAATCATGTATACATACATATAAATATTTCCATAAAAATAACAAATAAAATAAATCTTAATGTTTATCAACAAAAAGTTGGCTAAAAAATAAAAATAATCTACACACACACTCTGAAGATTTTACAATCTAGAAGTAGTTCTCCAAATCAAATACTACTCCCAGAACACAGTTTAAACGTATATGTATTGCTATTTTGTGAGTAAAACAGCATATTTCTCATATATTTTTCTGCACTAGTCAATAGAATTCTGTAAGATGGTGCTTTGTAAATAAGGTAAAATTTAAATCTATATTAAACTCAAGTGTGTTATAAATAAAACTTATGTGTTATGCACTTAAAACTTACATGGTATACATTACAGTATTAGTAAATATCTGTATGATCTTAAAAACTTTAAGCAGTATCCCATGGGTAGAAAGTTCATTAAATATTCCTTTCATTATTGTCTTTTGACTCCTGTTTTCCTCCTGCCCTTTTAAAATACTGGCCTGGATGCATAGAATCCCTCAAGCTAAGACAAGTAAACTAAATGTTTATTTGGAAAAAGGTGAATGTCACTGTTTATAATAAGGAAACTAAAGTACTTTAAAAAGGATGTAAGCTTTCACATTCCAGCCTGAAAGCAAATTTCTGCCTAACAAATAGGTAGAGGAACATTTCCTCATGTTCCTTTTCATGGTCAACTTTTTTCCCTAGCTTTAGCTATATTTCAATCATGAGCATCTGGGATTGGCATCAAGATAGTGCCAGTGCACAGCACAGGAACCATCTACCGAGGCATATCCTGCAGATCTCACACTATGAAACTGTCACATCACATGGAGATCAGACAAATTTCCATGTATTCTTCTTCACACTAATAGCAACAATTTTCAGCATAATGCATCCTGTGAATTCTCATATAACTTATGAGACACAAAACTGGAAACTGCTGAAAGATAGATCATCTCTAATTTGTGAGAACTCTGGAACCACTTCTGTCTTTCCCTAGTGATGAAGACCATGTAACAGGAAAAGACACCTTAGGAGTGAAATCATTTGTTTCTGATGCCATTTCCTATAACCAATTTGTCGTGCTCTGAACCCTTCTGCCAGGAACAGTGAAAGCAGAGACTAGTCCTCTGGCAGTTCTCTCTGGTCCATGAGATTCCAGCCCATGCCCAGCTTTGGCACAGAGGCAACAGCATGTGGCCACACAAAGAAACCTGCTGGTGCAAAAACCTTCAGCTGCCACAAACTACAAGTGAACCAGTCCTATGGAGCAAGGGGACATTATCAAGCCATGCCATGACTGAGAATCACATCCTCAAGAGTTGTGGAAGGGACCATGGCGTTAACAGGAGGCTGTGAGCACAAATAAATTCAGTACAACCCTGCAAAAGCAACAAAGAGCTTGGCTACGATCCATTCACATGGATGTGAATCTGAATTTGCCTGGAAGCAGATGCAATGGGATGGCATGGCGTGGCGTGGCATGGCATGGCGTGGCGTGACATGGCATGGCATGGCATGGCGTGGCGTGGCGTGGCGTGGCATGGTGTGGCATGGCATGGGACGGGACAGGATGGGATGGGAGCAGCGCTGATTGTGGCTTCAGCCTTGGAAGCCTCTCAGTGACATAGCTCGGATTACACCATTTCACGAACACAGGTTGTAATTCTCATGTGTTATTTTCCAATCTCTTTCCAAGAACCCATTTCCCTACTCCTCAAACAGCCTCAAAGATGACCTTTCCACCCTCTGGCTAGCTCCCATGGCACAGATCTTCTCCAGCTTCCTTAGAAGAAAGTGGCAGACTATCATAATGATCACAATGATCAGACCCTTAGGAATGATGGACACCAGAGATCTCACAAGTTCTTGCTATCAACTTGACCAGAAAGGGTTACAAAGATGAGGGTGATGGTAAGAAGGTTAAAAAGTGGCCAGTGAAAGGTATAATGTTCTCTAAGCATCCTGTCCCTTCAATTTAATTGTTTGGAGAATCTCTAGCTGCAATCCATTTCCATGAAACCTGGTATGTGTCCCTGCTATCTAAAGCATGTAAACCTGCATTGCAGGACTTCGCTAATCATCAATAGTTAAAGGATAGAGGGGAAGAGAGTGAGAGTTGTAGGAAACGTTAGTGAATGTTTTTTGTAACTAGTAAATGACAGGCAGAATATAGGACCCAGAAGCTGAAGAAGAAGCCAAACTGAAAGTGAAAGGGTTGACCATGCCATCCATGTAAGGAAGATGTTTGTACAACACGGCAGTGTTGGATTGGACAAGAGCGAAGTGATATGAAAGCTGCTTCTCAGTGGGTGCTGACATTTGAACTATCCAGTGTTGGAAGGCTTAGCTATCAATTGTGGTTAGAAAAGTATAAACTACATGTAGAACATAAAAAGGCATTCTTGTAAACAATAAACGGATTTCTCCTCTGACACTACATCTGTGTGGTCGTGTGTCTTTGGGGGGGGTCCGGGAAGCCACAGAGAGTGGGCAGGCACCAAGTAGAACAGGGAAAAAGTGGAACCCTCTGTATATGCTTTGCCATAAGCTTCAAATACAGAAGCATCAAGTTTATCTCTGTAAGGATTCTTTAGCCTTTAATCTGTATGTTTGGTTTGCTCAAGCTGATCACATTTATATGGAATTAATAGGAGGGAAGTGTCCCAGTGTAACAATTTGGAAAGAACTCTAGTGTTTATATGAACCATCCAAATTATTTGACCTTCACTTTTTTAAAAATGTGCACCAAAGCTTCATTCCTGTAAATCAGTAAATTCCTGTAAATCAGTAAATTCCAGTAAATCACTTCTTTATTCCAGAGAGTACAGTGCACAAGGGGAGACATATTTGCTGTATCAGAAAGATGCAGAGGGTCAGATCCCCACGTTGTATAACTTTTCAAAGATTCATTTGTTTTAAAAAGCTAAAGGAGTGTACTCCTCTGAAAGTGTGAGCTGTAGCCATAATCATGGATGTCCAGGAGCGAGCTACTGTGGCTTAATAAGTGGTGGCTCCTCATCAGGTGAGATGTAGTAGCTCACCTTTCTGAATTTTTGTCCTTTCACAGATGCAAAATAAGATGTGGAAGCTTAAACCTCTGTTCCTAACTCTTGGGCTAATGCATTTTTATTTGTTTTCTCCGTGCTGTGGACATGGACTCAGTCAATTACCGCAGTTCAGTTGATGAGTCCCAACTCATTAAGTTGTGGTAACTCAATTGTGTTGGAGTTGATAATGACTTGTGAGGTTCCCTGGCACTCCGGCTTCTGCTTGAGACAGAAGTCCCTGGATGATACTGAACAGCAGCGAGGAACATGTTCACATGTACATGGCCTTCATCTGATCTAATGCTCTATGCTTCTGAAGCTCTGTGGCTCTCCAGCTGCCTCAGCTTCCCACTGCAGCCAAGGAAGGTCTCATCAGCTGAGATAAAAGAGCTCAGTGTCTCAGTTCAGTTCCCAAACACTGCAGTGTTTGATGTGTGAATGACTCCCATGTGTTTGTGCTTTCCGTAGTGGTAGTTGAGGGCCAAGCAGGAATCTTGGAAACCAAAGTACTTCTATGTGGGGGCAACTGAATGAAGCTTTGTGTGCCACTGTGTCACTAAATAAAGGAATCTGCTCCTCCTACACATCCAGTACTGTCTACTGGCAGAGACAAGAAAGTGGATTCAGTGAGTCTTTGACCCGACTGGATGAAATCCTTTCCAATTCCTATTAAAATGGCAATGAAATTTATTTTAAGGCTGAGCTGTTACATACCACATAATTTTCTATTAATTAATTCTCTACTACAACATTTTATTGGGAAAAATGTCTCAGGCAAGGATTTACTCTTCAGAACAAGTTTACACTGGGAGCACAGACAGCAAAGCATCTGACTGGCAGGGTTTGGGCTGTGGACTGTGCTGCCAGCTGAGACCACAGCCTGGGCCTCCTCCTGAAACCTTCCTCCAGCCATTCTCCTCCCTGTAGCTTCTTTCCCCTCTTCTGGTACATCACTTACCTTTCTTCACTTGTCTCTAGAAGTCTGCTCACTCAGCTTTGATTGGATTCTTGATCCAGAGACTGACCGTGGCCACTGTTTATCCTAGTCCAGTTGCCTCCTGATAGTCTGGGACCTGCCTCCCAGGGCTCATAACACAGAAAGGGCTTCATATCACTGGGTTTGGAAGATTCTTCAGCTCTGGTTGTTATTCAAAATACAGGGTCTCCTATGCCCGAGATTTATTTTGTTCTGTCTCTTGGATGAAACAACACCCCTGCGCAGTTAATTACACCTCACAGTTTTCCTATCCTGGCAAATACCATCCATACCTCCCCTCTTATTTTGAATCTGTTCCTCTTTGTTCCAGGGATGGTTTACTGTGTTTCTTTGTTTGTTTGGTTGGGGGTTTTTTCCCCAAGCACATAAACTCCTATTTACTCTGCTGATATTTTTAGTTTATAGCTGAAAGCTGAAATCTGTCTCAAGATTTTCCACCACATTTCTAATTGTTGCTTTCCATTTTCATTTTGCTGCCACTAGAACTAAGGCCACATGCAGAGGGATTTTTTAGGAGAGTTCAGCTAAGCTTTGTTTTCTTGGATGAGCAATACTCTTGCTGTAAGTGTCTGTCATTGTAAGCCTTTAGAAAATATGTCATGAAAACAGAGAATGACTGGGGAAGACAAGAAAAAATAAAAGAGTACAAGGACATGTGGATCTAGTTTTAGAACTATAAATTGAGGAAAAGATCTTATATAATATGTCAAAAGAGTTTCATATAAGTGATTTATTTGGTTTAGTATAAGTGATTTATTTGGTCTATTTTTGTTCTAGTGTTTCAGTGTTATAAATAACAGCGAGATCTCTTTCAAACAGAAATACAACATACACATTCCTAAGACAGGAACCTTTCTGATTCTCTTGGAGGAGAGATGAGGCGCTGCTGGATGTAAGTCATAATTCTGGCACACTGTCACGTATTTCCTCAAAAATAAGACTTGGAAACTTTAATTTACAGCCTTGGAAGTTAAAGGGTAGTTGTAAGTACAGAGAAAAGTTACTTCTCCAAAATTCATCCAGATTTCTCCTGTATCCCCATCACAAGCCCCACAGTGCTGGATTCTCACATGTGTCCATTATCATGCCAGCTGCTATTACCTTCCAGGAGTGGAAGTCACTATGTTGGATCTCCTATAGTACAGGACAAACGTGGGAGCTCACATGGAAGGAAATAGCAGATACCTTTTTGATGGAACAAGAGCAATTTGTGCCAGCTGCTCTCTGGTGTATATTAATTTTAATATTAATATTTGCTCTTACTCTGTGAGGTATGCGAGATTGATTTTGCTTTCCCGTCTCTCATGCCTGCCCACAGTGATCAGGGGGAAGCTGGCACAGGGTAACCTCATTCTGTAAAGCCTCTTAGAACTGTTCCCCACACTGGACTTGGATCTATTAAAAATTGTTCCTGCCTGGAAATAGGCATGTTTTTCCCCATTCATTTGGGCTTATTAACAAAACACTCACAACCAGTATTGTCCTAGAGCCTTTTTTTTTTTTATTATGTCATTTGACAATGAAGGAATTATAAAACATAATCTCAGAACATGCTTCTGCCCCATCCCTGAAAGTCTTCAAGCTCAGATTGGATGGAGATTGGAACAACCTGATCTAGAAGGTGTCCCTGCCAATGGCAGGGGTTGGAACAAGATGACCCTTAAGATCCCTTCCAACCCAAACTATTCTGTGATTCTATGATTCTGTTCTCATGCAGGACAATCCCAAACCCCAAAACATTTAATTCCATTTTCATTCCTTCACATAACAGAATGAAGGTTTCCAGTTTCTTCCTAAGAAAACAAAACTTCACCTCAATGCTTCTGGATCACTTTAACAAGTTATAGGGAAAACCTGAAGCTCAACCCCAGTGCCAGACACAAGGAAATATGTTAGGTGGAGTTTCATAGAAAGAAGGAATTACGAGTGTATTGGGTTTCTTTGGCCAGGGTTTAGTAGCAGGGGGTGCTGTTGGGGAGGCTTCTTTGAGAAGCTGCTGGGAGCTTCCCCCATGTCCAACAGAGCCAATGCCAGTTGGCTCCAGGCCAGACCTGCCGCTGGCCAAGGCAGGAGTGAGGAGTGATAGTAATGCCCCTGTGAAAACATATTTAAGAAGGGAAATAGGTTGTTGTGCAGATGAAGATGGGAGCCAGAGAAGAGCAGAGTGAGAACATGTGAACAGCAATGCAGACACCAAGGGCAGTACAAAAGGAGGGGCAGGAGATGCTCCAGCCAATGGAGCAGCTATGCCCCTGCAGACCTGTGAGGAACAGGAGTGCAGAGATCCACCTGCAGCTCGTAGAGGAGCCCACGCTGGAGTAGGTGGATGCTGGAAGGAGGCCCATGTTGGATCAGGAAGTGAGCTGCTGATCAGTGGGGAGAGGAGCCCAAACTGGAGCAGGATTCTCCTGGTAGGACTTGTGGTCTCTGGGGGACCCACACTGGAGCAGCCTGTGTCTGAAGGACTGTACCCTGTGGAAAGTGATCCATGTGGCAGCAGTGGCTGAAGAACTGTTGCCCATGGGATGGACTCACAATGGAAAAGTTCCTGAAGGACTGTCTCCCGTTGGAGGGACCCCATGGGACACAGGGGAAGGATCCTCTCCCTGAGCAGCAGTAGAAACAAAACTGACCATAACCCCCATTCCCATCTCCCTGTGCTGCTGAGGGGAGAGGAGGTAGAACTTGGAAGGAAAGGAGTGGGTGTCTTTAACATTTATTTTACTTCTCATTCTCAACTTGTGATCCTGTTAGTAATAAATTCAATTAATATTCCCACTTGGAATCTATTTGCCCATGACAATGATCGGCAAGGGATCTTGCAAGGTCCTTATCTCAACCCATGAACCCTTTGTCATATTTTCTCTCCTCTGTTCAGTTGCTGAGGGGAGTAAGAGTGGCTCCTAGTGGGTACCTGGCATCCAGCCAGGGTCAAACCACAAACTGTAACAAATTATACTTCTCACAAGTCTGGTGGCTCCTGCATTCCTACAAGTATTACAGACTCAAGCCTCCAATATGAGGACTGTTCTCTGGAAAGGTTAGGGGGGGTTGTAGCTTTTTAACAAGGTGAGATGGTTCTTAAACAGAATTTAGATGCCTTGGCGAAAGAAGTACATCCAATGAGGTCAATTGTGCCAAAGATCATGCTGAGCTATAGAGGAGCAGGCAGAGCTTGGCAAAAAAAAGAGAGTTTCTCTTGATGCTCAGGAGCATAACAAGTATGCATAATTGTTTCTTTTTTACTCTCTACCTTGAAAAATTAAACTAAATGAGTTAAAAGGATGAGTTTTCCTTTGTTTTCTTAGCTAATGTAAAGTAAGTTTGAACATTTTTCCCCTAGCTGAAGTTAAATATTTTCTCTTCTTTAGATGTCTTTTAGAAATTATGTCAATACATTTTCAGACAAAACCACTTTAAAACACTAATAAAAATGCTTCAGTTAAAAATGTCAAAATGAAGACATATATTTTTTATTCTTTTCTCTGAAAAATGGGGAATGAACTGTTCTTTCTTAGCTAGCTTTTTAGTGGCTGGCACAACAGTTTGCGCCTCTTTTCTACCATTGATTAGAAAGGCCTCTGAAGATGATTTTTCCCAAAGCAAACAGAGTATAGAGAAGAATCCAACATCTGAGAAAAATATGTTTTGGTGGGAGCAGAGTAGAGAAACAAAGCAAATGGAGACATGTGCTATGGAGAATACTTCTAGATGATCACAAGCAAATATCATGTAAATGCGATTGATTTCTTACAAACTGATAGAATGGGGAACATTTAACTCAATTCCTAAGCAAATGAAATCTCCTGAGCAGCTAAAGCTGCTCAGTTTATTTCCTGGTGAGTGAAACAGATTAAGAGAGTCAACATGCACTTTCTGTGCTCAAAGGCCATGTTAAGGTGAAGTAAGTATGTTTATAACTTGATATTTATATTTGAAGAGAGTGTGACAGGGAGAAAACAAAGGCAAAAGGCTGAAAAGAACCATAGAGCCTGTTTCCAAAAATATTGATGGATGTGTTGCCGTTTGAAGTCAGCTTGGCTCAGGCAGGCAGGTGGCTGGATGAGCTCAAGGATCCTGCACTGTTTTGACAGGAAGGTAAACACATCAGTTTAAATTTAACAATCCCTTTACTCAAGTTGTCATTTCAAATCTTTCTTATGCCACTGACCTGACATTAGATCAATAAAATTATGACATTTTATGGCACATCAGTGACATAACAAAAAATATTGATTGAAAATCCTAGAGGATGGAAAATACCAAAAAGCATATAATACATATGTGGGGGGGAGGGTGTTTCTTTTTTAAAGTAATGGCCTTTTTCACATCAAAGACGTTAACTGGCTTCATATTTGCCATATCACTTTTTTAGTACACTTTTTTACCCGTTACTGAATTTGTATTGAGGAATCACTTCTTCCTGAAGACCCCTCGAGTGACCTCAAAGAAGTCCAGTTAGCTGAATTCATTGCTTTTTGTCTGAATATACATATTGAAAGATATCTATTCTCCTTGATTGTTTCTACTTCATTCCTATTTTCATCTTTCTATCATTTCTGTACGTGAGACAATATTATTACAATTTTCCTTCAAGTCTAGCTCAATACACACCCTCTGCATAAAACTAAATCTTTATGAATGATGACCAAAGATATGTTAAAACATTAGATTTTTAACAGTACTCTAAAAGCCTAAATGAGAAAAAAAATAGCTTTATTTGAAGCTTGACCATAAAACACTCTTTTCTCAAGATAGACTAAACTAGTGCAAGTTCAGAAAAGTACATAAAAAATCCAAATGTTAGACATATTATCTGGTACATTATAACTGAAATACAGAAAACATTGTTTTATTATGTTGAGAAAGTGTAACAGTAACACAGGTTATATTGGGTGGACTCAACAATTCCATTACTCTGGACTTTTTCATAATTAGAAAGAGTGCATCTTGGTGCAGGTTGGTGTTGGGTAGTTTGATAAGTCAGGTAATAGGTTGGACTTGATGATCTCCGTGGTCTTTTCCAACCTTGTTAATTCTCTAATTCTGTGCAATTCTGTGTATCAGAAGTCTGATGGCAACACAGGCCACAGGCCACCACTATATAATGAGAGAAAGGGGGTTGACTCTCCAGGGACAATCTGATCTTTGAATAAGATGAACTGCCTAAAATAAGTGTGCTTTTAATTCATTAACTTTGCAGTTGAAGCACTCATCTCAGAGAGGGGGGGCATTTCTTTGAGAAAATTTAAACCTTGCTTGATCAGCATGAGTTTTCTAGACATTGAAATAGCTGGAAGCCCTTACAGAATAATTGTTGCAGACCTCTTGGTTAGGTTATTTTGCTCTGCACCAAATTATAAAATTTGACTGGGCTAGGGACAGAAACAAATGTGAATTTGACTCCATACATCCACCTGGACACCTTTTCTGCTGCTGCAGCCACACTGCCTAGAGGCCAGGAGTCATTGCCAACCTCAGTATGGATGTAGCAGGTCCTCCTCTGCTTTGCACGTGTTCCCCAAGTGTTCGATCTTTTTCTCAGTTCATAAAAACCAAACAAACTCTAGTGTGGCCAGAGGGCCTTGGCTGACCAACAGCAGTGTCTGGGGTAGCAAGTGTTGTGCATATCCTAGATGTGCTTCTAACTCCAGTTCACAAAGCTAAGGGCTTGGTTTAGGTGCTCACATATGGACAACTTATGCCATTTTGGATTTGTAGGGCATTGTGTGCAGCCTCCAGCTGCTGCTTCCAAGGAGAATGGATATCTGTTGTAGCTCTTCTGTGGCTCAGGTACCCTAAGACAGCACACAACAAGGTTGCATTTATATCTGCAGCTGAATAGCTTCTGTTTAAACTTAACTCTGTAGACCAAGCTGCTGCTTTTAGCTTTGGAGTGTGCTGTTCTCAAATCTCTGTGGTTTAACTAAATGTTTTTTCTCAGGCTTGGATACTGAATGAGCAGATCTTCAATGGGAACAACCAAATGGTCTTCAATGGCTTCCGTGGAACAACGCCAAACTACATCACCTGAGGATTTGATCCAGAACTGCAAACAATAGAAAAAAAACAGGAAAATCTTGCTTTGAGTCAAAGACACTGGCATCCCATTTCTGAATGTCTGTGTGGGAACATATTCTTACACTTGACACAATGAAAATAATAGAAATCTCTGTTCACCATAAGAAAGGATGGAATCTCTATCTCTAGCAGAAACCTGAGCTAAAGGAACCATCATTATTTTAAGAAATTAACCTCAGTGTCCTAGAAAACTGGGAAATAATATGGATCTTTTTTTGGTATATGGACAGAAATCCAACATTTGGTGACATCTCAGGAAAAAAAAATACTGCAGTCTGTGGATTAGAGTCTACCATCTCAGTATTCCTGAGCATTCTGTAACTTTTAAGAATTACTACCATAGATAATCACTGTAGACATTGGTGTCCAGAAGATAGTAGAGTGTGGTGGAACAGAGCAACAACAGAACTACTTGGAATAAGAATTATTGAGTCATGCATGACAGTTTTAACAAGAATTGATTAAGCTTTGCTCATCTCCTGAAATACTTTCTTCTTTCATATATTTTTAATGATATATTACTCTTTTGAAAATAAAACATCTCCCCCACATTATCAGGAAGGAATTAGTTTGTTGATTAATGAGCTGACACTGTGCACAGGACTAGTTTTGAGGTGTTTCACTTGAAAAAAAATATAAAATAGGATAACATTGAAATTTTAGAAAAGTTTTTAAACCAGAAGAGAGATTTCAGCTGTTTTGCAGCTCTTACTTTATGTGTTCAGGATTCAAGTGATCTTCTGACTTTGTCACCTGTGTGCTGGCAATAGAGAAGGGAAAATGCAGTGTTCATAACACAAAAGAAACCATTTAATGTGAAAATTAAAGGATTCATCTGTGTGTGGTGAGAGAAGGCAGGTGTAAGGACTCCTTATGGTACAGATGACAATAACTCCATTAAATCTGATTCTTTCTTCCATTGATCCATTTTGCTTCTTCACACTCTCTAACTGGTTCTGGAATGGTTAAACAGTGTTCATGTCACTGTTCTTCCTTGATGGATTTTCCATTCCTATAACAATCTCTTTGTGCAAAAAATATTGCTTTTATTCTGCTACTGAGGGGATTAGTTTTTTTACTCATAGCTCTCCCAGTCTATGCTATTAGTTGTTTTGTTTGGTTTTAATCTGTAGTCTGGAATAGGTAATAATGGCAGAATTGCACATAAATAAAATCCATGCAAAATACAAAGAGCTATTGGTTCTGGCTGTATGAAACTGAGATCTGAAAACACAAAGTTAGGATAGAAATTCTCCATTGCATAACTTTTTTTCTTCTTTTTTTTTTTTTTTTTCAGATTAAATATGGTTTTGACTCCTGCATTGGAAGGAGATAAGAACTAACAGGCAGGTCAGAAAAAGGCAAGAGGAGAACCCAGACCAAGGGAATGCTTATGGAAACTTGTTATATGAAAACTATTTCTAATTTGTGTACATAGAAGAAGATGTGGGTGAAGATGCATAAAACAGTGTTTTAAGACTTCCATGGCACTGCCTAAACACTCAGATTCTTTTCTGTAGTGATGCTGCCTGCCTACATTTCTCTTTGCACCTTTTATGTCTTCTATGCAGTGCTTTTCTCCATATCTGGCTGAATTTCACTGCTGTTTCTCTTATCTGGGAGTTTCATGAGTGACACTGACAGTGAACAGAGCTCAGCCAGAAAATGGGCAAGTGATTAACAAGCTCTGAGTAAGGACACGATGAGCTGTACCACATCAAGAATTTGTAATTCCACCTGTGAGATTTGAGAGTGAGCAGAGAAGCTGAGAGTGACCAGATTTAGGATCACCAGTTGTGTTGCCAGTGACCCAAGGGAAAACAGAGGAGGCTGTAGCTTCCACTTGCCAATTCCTTTTCTTTTGCAAAAGCACACAAATACACCTGTGGCTCTTGGATCATAAGGAGAACAAAGCTATTTATCTGAAGCAAAGAAATTTCACTTAAGTCCTACTGTGGCTGTGATTTCTGTATGATATTTATTTAATGCATGAATAAAGCAAGCTAAATATACAACTTATGTTCACCAGTCACTTTTCTAACTTAAAGTATAATTTCATAAAATTGTCCTACTTCTGATAGCCTCATTTGTGACAGAACTCCTTAGATCCTTCAATAACAGAGCAATTAGTCAAATAGTCTTTGTATAATTATACACAGGCACAAACAAAAATTATGTCCGGGGCTTGTAAGAGAAGGAGCTGCACAATGAGCATGTCAAACCCTGTGATACCTGCTAGGGAATGCAGCACCATCTGTGGGAGGGAAACAAAGAGAGTCTTGCTGCTCTTTCAATTCCAGACTTTGCTTAGCCAGACTCAGACTCAAATAAAACAGGAGCCTGGAATCTGTATGCCAGGCTTTACATATTCATAAAGGCACAAGCCCTGCAAAGAAAATGGGGTGGAAGTCAGTCAGTATTTAAGTTTGTCATGAAACTTCCACTGACTCCTCTAGATCACATTTTCTTCCCTGAACTTTACTGCTTTATCCCAGTGATGTGATTGAGGACAAAGTGAGCAGAATGTCAATGCCTGGTTTTATAACCAGACAAACTTTGGCTGCCGTGGCATCTGCTTTTTACCTGACCATCAAGCACAGGGCAGATACAGGAGTCAGCAGACTCAGGGGGGATGACCTGTGTCTTATCCATGTCCTCACAGGTGAGCAAACACACTGAACAACCATGATTCAACTCACAACCTTTCTGTCTCTTTCTTACCATGTCTACATTAGACTAAATGTGAGCCAGACAGTAAAGCTAGAGTGGATTCAAAACTGGGCTGTACAAGTTCACCCACCACTAATAAACCATCTGAAAAGGTGCCATTTCTCCTCAATACTTGACTATACATTTATTCAGAAAATTAATGCACTAATCTCAGGTCAGTTAGAACAGAATTTGCCCTTTTAGAAAGAATGTTTCATACTGAACTCTCATTCATAGTTTGTGCTCAGGAATTCTGCTTTTATGTGGCTATCCAGACAGAGAGAACATTTAAATGCACCATGTGCATATTTTTTCATGAAAGATTTGACTGAAACACTAGTGGAGGGATTTTGAGGAGCTGGATGCTGAAACTGCTGCTGTGGCCATGTGAGGCTGCCAACTTCCTTGAGTTCTCATCAGAGGGATGTAAAGCATCCAGAGAATTTTCTCACATGTACTGAAACATTTAGCAGCGTGAGGACAACATCGCATGTTTCCCTGTTACACCTTTCCCTTGATGTCTGATTTTGACCACCACCAGGGACACGACACAGATCCAAAGATGGAACTTGTGCCTGAGTCATTAACAAAGCCATTTTCATGTTCTGAAAATACATTGTCACCCATTTTTTATGGCAGCTGGGTGGCTGCCACTAACAAGCATCTTATGAGAATTATTTCTCCACATGTTCTTAGAATAGAAAAAGCAAAGTATGCATTGCCAGAGAGCTTTAATTTTAGACATTTAGATCTAAGGGCAATGCTGCAACTTAGTGAACAAGAGAAGGCTCATCTGTAATATACTGTAGCCCACATTTTGTCCCACTGGCAACACATTTTCTACCATGATGCCTTTTACTGTCCAGTTAGTGGTGTGAATAAATAGGAAAAGGGCATCAAGTTATTAACTGGAGGTGGCTCTGAAAGCAGGATCAAATCTCGCAGACAAGGAAGGGCAAATAGAAAGCTGATAAGGAACAATTTTCTTTGGACTTTGTGCTGAGTTATGGTTTCTTCCAGACCTGTCCCTCCTCTGGTCCCACAGATCCATTTATTCTATCACATTTACCTTACCCTATTCACTTCTTACTTTGTCTCTTCAATTTGCACTAAATTCGAGACTGTGGGATATATTACAGGACCTGTTATTTTTGGCCTGAATGGAGAGACCAATGCAGAGCACAGAGAGGGCAAAAGGAGTAAGGAGCTCCTGTGCACACACTGTCAGAGCCTACTACAGTGGAGGATATTTCCCAAGTTAATTAAACTATTTCTTATTCCAACACTGCGCCAAAAAGGTAAAATTCAGGAATATCAGAGCATCCATTCAGAGTGGTTAAGGATTTCCTGGCCCTTATCCTAGAACAGTCTCAATAATTTAGCTTGTTAAGTTGTTGGACAGAATGAAATTGGTCATTCCTTAGGCACAAGAATAATAAATATTATTAATAATAATTAATGCTTGTTAAGCTTTTTGCAAAGAGATAGTTGCTATAGAAACACTAAGCTGTTCATATATATACAACCATTACTGCAACTTATTTAATTTGAAAATAAGAAAATCCTTATGTGGCAGAGGTTAATTATACAAATTTGTGGGTTTGGCTTTTTTAATAAAACAGACATCTGAAAATATTTACTTATTAAATTACAGATAACAGACTACCTTAATGACTGAATTATTTCAGTTTCATGCAACTATTAAATAAACTTGGGTTTTTCAGCAGAAGATGGCTGGAGCAATGCAGAAGTGAATTACATCCAGAATTCCTAAAGCTCCTTAGGGAATAGTGGCTGTATTCCAGTTTTCTGTTGCACATGTGAACATGGGGATGCTATTAGCAAAGCAGAGGTGCAGGGAGTATTAATTGCTTTGCTGGTCAATATTTCTGTCTAGCAGCCTGTTAACAGGTAATTTTAGTGGAAAAATCCATTTCTGAAAAACTTCAGAAGTGACTTATCTGTTTTTCTTTATGCTCAGAAAGTGGGTTTGCTCTTCTAAGTATAGCAACCTCTGAAAATAACAATGCATACAGATGGGTGCTTCGTTCCTTTTTCTTTCTCCATGCTGAAACAAGAGTACCACATGAGAATAAAATAAACTCTGGGATGGAGTAGAGCTCCCTAGGACAATGATTAATTTGTTGAGCCATGACTACTTTAAGAGACATTAGATACTTCATTAAAATAATTAAAATGCATCAAAGACAAGATTTTTTCTATTTCCCTCACCACTATTTCTAGGACAAGAAATTAAATCTTAGTAAAATTCTTAAGTTATCCAGAATTCTAATATTTCATTTTGTTTTCCCCATTTTATTTTTGTCTAATACTTGATTTTAACTTAAGAAAAAATTTTCGCTTGTCAATATCTAAACTCATTTCAAGGTCACCTCTAACATTGTTATTGCAATTCACAGAGCCTTTGGAAATTCTTCTTTTTGGGCTGAACAAACCATAATTTGTCATCTCAAGTTTTAGAGCCATCTGTTTGAAGAAGCATTAAATCTACACTATTTTTATCCAGCAACTACAGCATCTATTTTTATTTTGTTATGTTTTACAGGAGCTCTATTGTTAGCTTTTTCAAAGCCTTCTCAAGAGGTATAAACTTTGGATGACTTTTTATTTTTAACTTTCTGAATTTTGACCTGTTCTTAATTTACCTGTATTTCTCTATTTAGAGGGGAGAACAATGTCTCCAAACTGTCAGGTCTCTGTAAATCTTAGAGATTGGGTACATGTTTGTGACTGTACTTACATATAATGTTTGAAATTAAAATTTAGATAATTTCATTTCCAAATTGTTTTCCATTCAGATTCTCTTCCACATGCCAGTGGATTAAATGATGTATTAGCATGTCATCAAGTATATACCAGTTTGTGGGTCCACACTAAGAGACAGCAAATGTACTTCAATTTTCCACACAAGAAGAGGAAAATCTTTATTGTTTCATGATATAACCATCAGAAGGAACAATTTCAAACACATATCTGTACCCTACATGAGAACTGGATTTGTTTTCTAGAGAGCAGGGGAAGGATTTTGACAGCCTTTCCCACAGAAAAGGAGGAAAAAAAGGTAACAGGAAAAAAAGGCAAATATATAAAGCCCAAATTATTTCGGCAGGCATTGTAAGAATTAATTCTGAAATATAAGAAATGTATTGCTCGTAAGTACTCCCTTCTACTCCTGCTCTATTTTAATTAGACTGCATAAAAACTGACTGATGATCTGGAAGGAATGCTACATGCACTGGCCCTGCAAAATAGAAAGCAGCTAAGTATAGAAATTTGGAGCTTGTGGTGCATACCAGCTTTTCTAAAAAAAATCAAAAATAAAAATATATGGAACAGAACAACCAGTAAATTAACACATAGTGGGGCAGTTGGGTGTGAGGGCTCAGCGAAAACTTGCCAATAAAGCCAATGCCTGTTCTGACAGGGACCAACAGCTCACCTTGCAGAACACATATTTCAGACAGTAATTTTTGAGAAAAATGGATGAGTTTAAATTAAGAGCTTCAGCCAAAACAGACCTACAGTTTGATGAAATACTTTAGATTCGAATTGTAGCATTTTTCTTTCTGGACATGTACCAATGTACAAAGGGTGATATAAATGGTGTAAGGGTTCCTGGCTTGGGCTTTACTGCTTAAACAGTAACTCTGGATTATTTTACTAGATTGCTCATCTTAAACAATGTCTAAAAGAAACAATTATTTTTGGCGAGTCTAAATATGACATCAAGTAGATGGAAATTCCCACAAGAGGTGGGTTGGGTGGTAATTTCATTTTTCAAGCCAATGCCTAAAATCCTGGTAAAGAATTCTTCTTAATAGAGTGACCTTGGGGTAGTTCAGCCTGAGTTTCTGGAGACCAACTTAGACCAGACCCTACTGAGGAATGTGAAGACGCAGCCACCCAGCAGGCACGGGGAAAATCCACTGCAGTCACAAAAATTAGGGGAAATTTTCTTCTAATATGTTCAGTGCTCCACTGGACTCTCTTTCTTGATCTGAAATAAGTGACAAGAAATAATCTGTGTGAGGGTGGGTGGACCAGGATTAAAGTTAAAAAAAAAAGGAGGGGTTTATTTTTGAAAAATGAATTAGATTCTTGTGTGTTCTGTTCTACATTCAGCCAACAGCCATGTTTTGGATGTATAATATATATTTATGCGAGTAGTACAAATCCAATAAGCTCTTCCTTTCCTTCTCATTATTAGCTAACACTTTATCATCCGTTTTAATCAAGGCTCTCTCAACACAGAAGAAGCTCTGTAATTTTATCCTCATTTGTTTTATTTTCCAATAAAAGGTAAATTGCTGTTTTCTTTTTTGTTAAAGGTTGGATTTTTTGGTGGCTTTCTGGATTTAATTTGACATTGCTGTGTTGTTATGTCAAATGTTGATTTTTTATTAGAATAAGTAAAAAAAGAGAAAAAGACCAATAGGTACACACATCCTGTGTTGTCTACCTTGATACAATTTGCCATCCACAGGAATAGGAACAAAGTAAAAGTCTATAGTTTGGATGCAAAGGAAAAAAGCCACAAACCATTCAAAAGTCTCACCTAAATTATTATTCTGTTAATAAAGACACTATTGATTACAGCCATGACCATCCAGAGTAAATATCCTATCAGTATCTCATTTGCAAAGATGTTTTGGACAATGTATTATAAGAGAAAAGAGAGGGAAAATAATGACAATTCCACTTCAAGTATTAAAAAAGGGTTGAGATTTTTTCACTCTTAAGACTTCAGACACTCTCTCTTTCTGCAAAATGAACAATGCAAACACTCCTTGAAGCACAAGATTAGATCAGAACTCTGCTGTTCTATATCCTGGGCAAACACAAATTAAGCTTTAGAAGTCTTAACACTGCCCTGCTGAATGAAGGCAGAACTAGATGAGTAGGAATAAGAAAAGATCACTAAGCAGATCAGGAATGAATAGCCCAGGTGCTTAATCCGTGTATGAGCTCAGGCACAGCAAAGCCAAACCTCACACACTGAAGTGACAATACCCAGGATAGACCTCAAGGAGCTTGAGAAAGAGTTTTGTGACAGCTAAGTTGCTCCAAGACAGTGTGGAGGGAATGTTAATCTTTAGTCCTGGACACTAAGGAGGATTGGATTCTTTCCAGGGCTGTCAGCTGATCTTCTTTTACTTCCACCTGTGATTCTCGCCCTCTATATGAGAGGGTCTCATCCTAAGGTCCGACTGGAGCTTCCTTTCCATATTATACGTTGACACCATTTTTTTCAATGGCAGTTTTTGGGGAAAATATGACTTTTTAACACCACAAAGTAGCTTTTTCACCAAAAAGATGTATTTCTGGTATTGAAGGTAGTACAGGCAAAAATCTGACTGGCAGATTCTAAACTGCCAGCTACAGACCAGCTTTATTCATACGCTTCTGTCATCCTGCTAAACATTGTGCAATCTTTATTTCTTCCTCCACTTCTTCAGGCCCACATTAAATCCATTCTGCGTCTCATGGGCTATTGAAAGCCCCCTGTGAGTGTCTCCAAGAGGATGGCAGGTTTTACCTCATGGGTCAGTTCATTCCCAACACAAATATGGGTATCAGTAAAGGATGTCTCAGACCCACGACTCCTTGTGGCTGCCCTTTGACAGCCTGTATCCCAAAAAATCTGCTTGTCAGTGCCCAGGGGTTGTTGAGGGGGAAAATTCTAATTTGTAGAGAGTCAGGAAACATCTGAGGTATGTTTTTATGCCCTGTATAATGTTATATGTGGCAACAAGATGCAGAACAGCTGCACGTGGGAAGTTTGTGCCGAAGTCAGATGTTAGGAGCGGACAGAAAGGCTGCCTTTTGGACATCAGCCATCCCAAATCCGGGGCTTTGTGGATAAAGGAAAGACTTAAGAACAGCAAATCACTGGAGAGGTGAGGATGTTCTTTTTCCTCACACGCACACATGGAATTTAGCATTCTTTTATCCATGCTTGAGTGAGCAGGGAAGGGAGAGAAAACTGAATTCTGCAGGTTCAGGTAATGAAGTGTGTAGCTTGTTGTTCTTATTTTCTTATAATTTTCTCTTTTCCTGAACTGAGCACAGAAAAGTTTCTTCTCTCATGAGAGGGGGCAGCCCTGCAAGGGGCAGGGCACGCAGGAGGCATGTTTTAGTAAGTTGTTACAGCAATTTCAAAAGTCTGATATGGACCAAACCTCCCACTGAGCAGCTTTGGCTGGGGAATATAAAGGATTTTTTTGAACATGGTTATCAAACAAGATCATAAAGCAAATACAGAGAGCCAATATAAGCCAGGATGCCTCTTGCAGGCTCAGAACTGAGGGAGAATCAAGGAAACTTCAGCCAATAAAGCAGGAGCACTGGAGTAGGAGGCACCCTCAGGGTTATATTTTAGGAAAAAGCAATTGCAGAGAGTAAAGAGAAAATAAACTCTGATTTCTAAATGCTTACAGGGAGCTGATAGCTCAGAGTTGTAGCAGTTGCTTCCATTACTGCCATTTCATGCAAATATTGCAGGTGAATCATTATCATAATCGCCCAGTTTGGAATACAATCATCTGTGTGGTGTTCCATGTGAGAAATATTAATTCTGTTCGTCTGTCTCTGCCACTGGTGCCAGATGAAAGTCTCCATGCTATTTTCTTTATGTGTGATAATAAAATCAATTGGATTCCACAATTGTTCAGAAATAAGGAACTTAAATATTTTAAGAGAAGTTGGTCTAAAACAAGGACAGGAAAACAATTTTCTCCAACTGTAATTTCCTGCCTGACTGCACAACAATTTTCTACAAACTATCTTCTTCTGTAGATTCAGCTGGAATTCAGCCAGGATGGGTCCTATTAGAAAAACACTTACATCCATCTTTAAAAGACTTGACATCAGCCCTATTCACATGTCCTTTGTTTTGTCTCCCCAGAAAGTTATTCCAGGTTTACCTGCCTGGCTGAGTAAGGTCCCACATGTGGCAGCTCTTCAACAGCTTCTCTTTGAAGAGCCTTTTGACAGGACTCCAACTCTTGTCCATATGGATCAGGCAGGTTGGGTGGATTCCAGGGAGCTTCTTGTGTTGCCTTAAATGAGAGGAACATGAAAGAAGAACTGGCTGTCCTAAGTGGAGAACTGAGAAAACAAACAAGCAAAACTAAACAGCAACAGCAAGTCTCCTCTCACACGGTGGCTCAGATTTTTGCTTCATCCCACGGATTGGAATCTTCCATGGAAGAAATTCTTCATTTATTTCCCCATGATAACTGTCAGACTTTTGCTATTTTTCTGATTTTCAATTTCTTTTTTTCCTAAGACACCATAAGGAGTGAAGATTCAAGCACTGCAGTCTCCCTTCTAAAAAGGGGGAAAAAAAAAAAAAAAGGTATATTGACTTAGTAGTTCTTTTTTCTTTCTTTTCTTTTTCTCACTAGGAATCTTGACAGGACAGATCAATTGGGTCTACTTAAAACCTTTTTATTTCTAGCCATATTATTTTCTGTTCAACAGAGACAGGCCTCTGGGCTGCAAACTAAATGCAGCAATAGGCATTTCTGAGTTACACAGGTGAAAAAAACCTCATTTTTCTCAAATGAGACATATTCTCTGCCACAGTGTCTAAAAAATTACATAGTTCAAACTGCTTCTTCTAAATGATTGAATAGAAACCAAGCAGTAAAGTTGTACAATGCTGTGTGTGTATAAAATGTGGGAGTCTTTTTGCCTGTGTTTGTCAAGCAGTTCATTGAATTTTACATAAAAGTAATTTCTGCAAAAAGAATATTGACAAGAAACTATGAAATACTTCTGCAAACTTCCTCCATCTGGATGTGTTGTGAAAAGCCAGAGGTGAAAAGCACCGAGGAAAATGTGTTTCCATATGCATTTGCCAATGATTAGAACTCTGGTTTAGGGTTTATTAAGTGCTGAGTATGTCAAAGACTCGCATTTTTTTAAGGATATGCATATGAACATGTATAAATTTGTTTTATATGTATAAAACAAAAAATATATACATAGAAAACATATTTGTTTGCATATTGCTTTATATATATAAAAGAAAAATCATGTAATTATTTCTTTTGGAGACTGGCAAGATCTGTGGTTTAATTTTTATTGGTGATTTACATAGGTTTAAGGTTTTTTGGTTTTTGTTTGGTTTTCCTTTGTTTTGCTTTGGGTTTTTTGGTTCGATTTTCTTTTACACTATAAAAAGCTTTCTGTGCTTTCTAGGTGGAATTAGAAAAATC
The DNA here is from genome assembly GCA_013399895.1 of Serilophus lunatus. NCBI lineage: Eukaryota > Metazoa > Chordata > Aves > Passeriformes > Eurylaimidae > Serilophus > Serilophus lunatus. Next base: position 197,097 of record VXBA01000302.1, read on the forward strand.
CAATTTCTTCTCTATTTGAATTAAAATATCCTAGAAGATGCAAGTAGGCACCTCTGGATTCAGCAAGCTGCCAGTCCACTTCTTTCTTTTCATACAAAAATATCCAAACACCAACAACAACTAAAAACACAGTTGAAAATCAGAATAAGGTAGGATGGAAAACCAGGAAGGGCAAATCAGTCAGAGGGTGAAAGTCACAAGAAAAACCAGTGTTGTATGTAAAAGGAAATAGTGTTATACTGATCTGAACAGCAAGTACAAACAAGAGAGAACAGGTGACACATCAGTGTGAAGCCTAATGTTTCAGTGCCATTATAGAACAGAGGCCAAAAAAGCAATATTTTTTCATTTTTTGAATGTAAAATATTCTGAATATTTGCCATTATCAGATCAGAATACAAGGGAGGAAGCAAAGTTTTGTTTGCCAAATAAGTTGAGACTTGTTTCTAAATATAGCTCGTCAATTGTTTATAACATTTCTAAAGGGTTGTGCTTCTATCACGATGATAAAACATAAAACAAAGTCTTTTTTCCTAAACACTGCTATAATTTGCATATACGGTTCCAGTACTTCCACATTCAAATAAGCAGCCAAACTTGGACTTCAAGAAAGCATTTAACGATTCATAGCACAATCTCTCGTTGGAATATGTTTGTTACACATCAACAAGTTCTTAAAAAAATACAAAAAAATTATCATTGAATATGTTTGTCAAACATGAGTGATGATTTCAGCCAAGCCATTCCCATACACATGCATGACTTCAGGGCATACAAATGAAGTACACGTTTTTTGATGAGGAAAACTATTTTTTTCCTTGATGGTGATAAAAAGATTAACAAGTTACAATTTACTAGAGCTAGAATATAATCTTTGACCGACAGTCTATCCAACGATTTACTTGACAAGTGTTCTATGATGAGAACTTTCATAGGAAATTCTAAAATATTCTGCAGCACTTCCCTACCTACAGACAAAGCAGTAAATACAATTATAGCACTTCTTGAATTAAAATTCTCTAGTCAGATTTGGGAGGTAGTGAAGTTAGAAGATGGAAATTTAAAATTATGTTTAGATAAAGAGATAAACAAGGAAATAACAGTGGCTGTGGTAATTCTTGAAAAGCCTCAATTAAAAGTATTTTATTCACTTGCTCTTTTTAAATTGCAATTGCTTTAGTGGGGGTTTTTTGGTATTGTTTTCAAGATGCTGTGGCCCATAAAAGGGACAAGATTTGGAAGGTTATTCTTGAAAAGAGGATGCTTGAATCAAGAGAAAATGAATTCTTGTAAAGCCAAACAGGTATGTGAAACACCAGCTAGATGGATAATGATTCTTGCTTATCCCACTCAGCCCTGGGCACTTGCTGGATGTCCATCTGCAGCCTTTAATGGACTTCCAGAAAGAACAAGCTCATAATGTTATGAAAATATGAAATCTTAGATGTGCATTAAAGCTGATGATCAAAATCAGTGATGATGAAAACCTTCAAAAGCAAACCTTCAAAAGCAAAGGATAGCTTGAGACTCTTTGTCTTTCTGGACTTCGGGTCCTCAAGACCTCCCTTATCACGAGGAAAATTACACACACATCCCACAATTTCTTTCTGAGGATAATCCCATTGAAATTCGAGTGTTGCTTGAAAGCTGTGGTGATGGTTTATGGGTTGGTGAGGGATGGTGTGAGCTGAAATGCTTCATATCTCCCTGGTAGGGAGGATATAATGCCCTTGGAAGGTAGTTTGCTCACTACAGGAAATTACCATCTGAAATAAAAGTTCTGCACTGCTTGCTTTCACTTCCAGAAGCCTCTCCTCTATTCTCCCAGACTGGAGATCCATCTTTCACTCCTCTCGTGGTAGTTAAGACTGGTAGACAGTGATGCTGTTAGAGGAAACTTCACTTTACAGTCTCTGACTTTTCAGGGTTGTGGAGTTTGTCTGTTTATTGCTGTGTGACCTTCTACCATCATTGTATTCACATCATTTTAAAAGTCAAAATAGAGTTCTTTAAAAGTCAATAATAGCTAGATCCTTTGGATTTCCTTTTACAGCTTATTTTTATTTATGTGGGGGTGGGTTTTGTTTTTTATTTATTTGAGGATTGTTTCTCATTATTGTTGAAACCAGCCGAAATCAGAAAGCAGCAGATTAAAGACAGAATGAGGACTGGAGCTCATAAAACACAAAGCTATATACAGCACAGAGCATCTGCTTGAGTCAAAACCTGGAGCTCTGTAATTTTTCTCACAAGGCAGTAAGATGCCATAACCACTCATATCAAAGCTATATTTTGGTCAAACAGAACAAGCATTCACCATTTATCAGGAGTTGAGCCTAGTAAATTATTTGTCACTCTCTCCGGTGCTTCCTAAGCACTGTCAACTCTCTGTGCTTTGCTTTAAAAGTCTTTTCTTTCTTAAATGACATTTGAAAAGGTGGTAAAAGCAGCTTTTTCTTTTTGATCTATAATTGTATAGTGTTAATATTTGGCACACTGTCTGCAGGGCCAGTAAGGGGAAAAACAGGGAAAAAAAGAAAAAGCTATTAACTGCTGTTGTGAAAGGACAATTTATGTTCTACTTCAGGAATAGGTGATAGTTGAATGCAGCAGACACAGACCTAAGCTGTAAAGAGTGTGAAAGTTCACATACTTATTGAGCCTCACCACGGGATTTGAAGTTACATCACCCATATTGGAGAAAAATATTCAGATTATTGAGTTATTTATAAATGACTCTCATTTGACCTGCATTTTGACTTTCATCCCTGCTTGTGCTAAAAGATAATTTCAACACTGTTTTGGTGAAACCAGTACACTCAAAAATATTTATGCTTTTGTGACTGACATTTTCAGAGGAGAAAAACCCATTAATCAAAAAGCTCCTCAGCTGGAGGGTGAGCAGAGTCAGAAGAGCTGTTGCTTTCAAGGCTCCAAACTGCACAATATTGAAAGCCTTCTACTTAAATCAAGTAAAACCTGTACTAACTCCAGCTGCAAAACCTGCCATTAAAGCACAACCATGGTGAGAATGGAAAGTCAATTTCTGGGAAGAAAATACACAATACAGGGTTCTCTGAGGTCATTAAGGATGTTTCTTTGATGGCTGTGACTTCCAACAGTTATAACTTGAGTTTCTTCAAACCATTGTCAGAACAGACTTAATGGTGATCTTGGATGAAATCACCCAGCTATACAACAACAAAGCATGCAATAAAGCACATCTAAAAAACAGGAGTAAATGGTCTCCCCTAGGATGACACTGAAAGATCATTTTTATTGGGAATCCCAGCAGCAATTTAAAATGTTTTGGTTTTTTTGTTTTGGTTTTTTTTTTTTTTTCCAGAAGGGTGAATCATAGCAAATCTAACTGTTCCATCTACAACTCCTCGTGATTCATCCTGTTCACATTTAAAAAGCACTATATGGATGTCTATTTCTGAGACAGTCTGTCAACCTTCCTTTATGATCAAAAGAGAAATATCTATATATTTTGAGAGCACAGTTTATCCAACCTCTTTTAGATGTACACTTACTGAGATGAATCAAGCCCCAGTTTCCATTAACTGCTCCAACTCTCATGTTCCTACTGCCTCTAACAGGAATAAGAGGGGATTGCTCAGATGTTGATATTTACCAATAAGATTAAGCCAACTACGTAAATTAAGTTTGGAAAATAATCTCTGTCAATCCCAAGTGATCTGCAGAGCAGATCCTAAGTGATGGCAGTCCAAAATGATGCATCAATCTAACACACTGCCAGGAGTTCTCTCCAAAGATTTTGGGCTCCTGTACACTGAACCATAAAGAATTACCTGTAAACCCACAACAATGTGTTTGAAAGAGAAAGGAAATAAGAATATTTCTGACAGTCCTCAGTCCTCTTGATCTGATGTCATGAAGATTAGGGGAATTGAAAAGACCTTTCCCCTTGCTCCTTCTACCTGCATCATGATTTGCAGAGGGAGGGTATCAGAACACATCTAAAAGGGGGATGTGCTGTGCTTTGGTTAAGTTCATCACGCAGATAACTGAGAAAGTGAATCTGTATGTTGTCACTAATTAGACTGATGTTGGGTAGGTTGTTAACCTAGGTAAAGGTTGGACTTGATGATCTCCATGGTCTCTTCCAACCTTATTAATTCTGTGTGTGTAATTTATCAAGTGACCCCTAAAATGAAAAGAATTGATGAAAAAGCACCTTTTTTCTACACAAGTATAAACTAAGACATGGGTGAGTGAGAAAATTTAGCTCTTGCTGTGGATTGGGTCAAAATTTTTGAGAAAGGAAAATTTGGTTTACTATCCTGTCTTAAAAGACTTCTTTTTTGCATGTAGTACACACATAGCTTGAAGGGGAGAGAAATATTGTCCTCAGAAATAATTAGAGCAAAAAACTGAATAATCTCTGAGGGCCTGTCAGCAATTAACTAGATGATCAAATCACACTGGTAATGCACCTCTAATTTGGACTACTTCCATCTTAATAGGACAACCAAGGGATTTAAGTGTCAGATAAAAAAACTAACCATAAAGTATGATCAAGAAGGCTGTTAGTTGTTTTGTTGGGGTTTTATTTCAAGACACATAACACAATTAGTTCTGCACAGGGCCTACATCTTCAAAAGACAATTATAGGAGAGCTGAAATGAAATTTCAGTGAGGACAGCTTCAGGTGTCAGCACTCGTAAGGGTGAGAAATAATGAGATGTTTATGAGGAGGAGAAAAGCACCAAATAGAATTGTGTGCTTGTGGGTAATCTGAATGCCTAAAGAATGCAATACTACATGAAGTGACTGAGCCAGGAGCATGACTGTGACAGCAGCAAAGACAAAAATGGACTGAATCAGACCATAAACATTCTCAGAGCAATAGAAAATCCTTTAGTGAGTGAATCAAATGGATTATTAACTCAAATGCTGAAGTCCCTCATGCAGTGATACTGTCCAATTTAAACACATAATAGTCAAGAAATCAGAAAATTGTGGTAAACAAACAAAAGAGCTGATCTGACTGGAGGGGAGGGGTTGTTTTAACATCAGTTGGAGCAGTGACCAAAGTTAGTACTTGGAATGGAGGAGTTGCTTCTCAGCCATGAATTTCTCCCCCAGAAGAAGTAAGTGGCTCATAGGAAACAAAAAACTTTCATGCAGAGTAACAGTACTCACTCTTTGAGTAATGAAAAGCTCCTGTTCAACTGATGCAAATGTTTTCAACACCAAAACTACACTGATGGTTCCCCTGAGACTTTGACTCCACAAGAGGCAGGTACTGAGACTTGAATTGGTTGTCATCCCTTGTTCTCCTTTTCACGAAAGATCACACAAGCTGCATCTGCACACACTGGGCTGGTGTTGCCGGAGGGAATGTAAGGACGTTCCTGATTGTCACCTTAATCCCATCTCTCCTTGCAGGGGCACAGACATGGGTAATCATCTTGCTCATCACCAGGCATCTCTGTGTGGGGTGGTCACTCCAAGTTTTTCTTTGTAGAGAAGAGAGTTTGGTCTTTGGCAATTCCCATTAAATTAGCAATTTTTTGCGATGCTAACGAATTGCATAGCTATTCTGGGATTTGTGTGATAAAGCCACTATATGATGCTCATAAAGAAAATTGACTCCAAGATTGTTTTTTTCCTGTAACCTTCCCCTTAGGAATTGGGATCCACTTGTAATACACCTCCTCAACCTTTTGTGTGCCAGTTGCTGGGGGGGGGGGGGGGGGAAGAAGTGCAGATTTCTCCTTAGCTGGTCATTTTAGTTCTACCCAAGGGATGAAGCTTTCAGGTTCATTAGATAATGTCTACATGCTCTCTCCATTGTGCTTCCTTTATTTGACTCGGAGATCAAACTTTCTCTTGCAGTAGATCTTTCTTTATCTTCCATTCATAATGATTTTTTTTACCTAATAAAAATAAATAACTATGACCTTTTTTTCTATCAGTAAACCTGCCTAACTAAATAAAATGAAGATAGGAAACAGCTGAAGCCAAATGGTCACAAAAGCCAAGTCTCTCCTGTCTCATCCCTGCAAGGAAGGAATGTTCTTTAATCCATACTTCGTGATACTCAGCTACATTCAAGCTGTGAGGAAAGTGTTCCCTGATGAGCAATTAGAAAAAAATCTGAGAGTTGAAATCTTAAATTGTACTTGCCTCTGATCTACAGGGTTGAGAAGTATGTCAGGGCATCAGAAGCTACAAACATCAACTTAATGAGATCTACTAGTAAAGAGCAAAACTTCTTTGAACAGGAAGTTCGATCCCAGGGTGTGCTGGAAGCCTCCTGAGTAGGCTTCATTCCCATCAAGCCAGCACTCCTCAAGGATTACCTCAAGCCCTCTTCACAGGCACAGAAAACTGACTTGATGAACAGATCATTCCTTTCCCCATGATGTTTTTGTCAGATTTCTGTCCAATATGTTCTGTGAAGCTCAAGCAATGAGAATCTCTTATTTCTGGGCAATCCCCACTGGTGACGAACCGAACATGCCATCACTAAAAATTCCCTGTTAAATTCAGTATTCCTTGGTGCAATGAATTTAAGCCAATTATTCTTTTTATCCTAGATGCTTCCTACCACCTCTGTGATGCTTTTTTGCCATGTGTGGATTACATAACAAATAGCACAAAGACTCCTGGGATAATACCACATTGAGAGCCCAGTGAATGGAAAGAAAAAGTTGAAGAATATAACTACACTACAGCATTTAAAAACTAGTACAGAACCTTGGAATTAACGAAAATAAAAAAAAAAAGATGAAGAGTTGATTGGATCACTTCAGAAATGCCACAGAGACATTAACCCAAGCAAGTGGTAAGTTAATTGCTTGAAATGAATATATCTATGAAATGAATATATCTATCTAAGCATTTCTTTCTAAAAAGAAGAAAAATAACCAAGCAATAAGTAACAAATACCCAAATGAAAGCATCAAGCTAGATATCAAACAGGAAAATTAGAAAGAAGAGATTCAGAGGAAATTAAAGGATGATTCAAAGCTGACCTAGGTGTTTGTACTGAATTGGTTTTAAACAGCTGTAAATTCAGTCATATATTTAGAAAACATAGCTGCTTGTGCAACAGCCACCTTCTAAAAACGTGTTCCAAGGATATATGGAGCTAGAGCTAAATAAATTCCCAGGCTGCACAAATGGATTGGATTTTGAACTCCAGCTGATGTCTCATGTCATTTGGATCTTTCAAAGACAGAAAAAATACCCAATACATATAGACCAAGGTGCCACAGGAGTGTTTCCTCACACTACAGCTTAGAATGAGCTCTCAAGCAGCTCATTCACCAGACAAGCAGGCACAGAAAAAGAAGTCAAATTTTGCAGCCTTTCTTTCGAACGCACTTCACAACTTTTATTTTTATTTTTTAGGGAAAAAAAACTAATCCAAGTATCAATGTTACACTGATTTGAAAATATAAGTTTCATTGATTGCAGAATACAAATATCTGTATTGATTATTCAACCTCCTTCCTCTCCTTGCATTTAAAACAGATTCTGTCTCTGTACTTTTCAAACTCGAGTACACACTACCTAATTAGTTGGTCAGAGAAGTAAAGTGCATCTGATCAAAATTTTATTGTGACCTTCAATACGTATTTCATCCTTCCTCTCCTGTGCCATTTCCCTTTGACCAGCCTTCTGCATTCGATGTCTTCTCACACTCTGACAATATTTCCCAGCCCATAGGGAGAGAAAAGAGAGAACGGAGAGGTTAGGGAGAGGAAAGAGAGAACAGCCAGTTTGGGGACCAGTGGAAATCAGAGTGTAAAAATTACTGTCAATATAAACATAATTCTAATATTTATAAAGTGGAATATAATATAATGTTTTCACATACCATTACTCTGACAAACACGGTAGTAGAATGGAGAAAAGTCATAAAATCATAGAATGAAGAAAAGTTATGGAATCACAAAATTATTTTGGTCAGAAGGGGCCTTAAAGATCATCTAGTTCCAACTGGATAATTGGAATGAGAAGGTACATTTAAAAATTTAAACATTAAACGTTAGTTTAAAGACTTGTCCTATCATTCCATGTCCTTGTCAAAAATACCTCTCCAGCTCTCCTGGAGCCCCTTTTGGCACTGGAAGGGACTATAAAGTCTCACCAGAGCCTTCTCCATCCTGAACACCCCCAGTTATCCCAACATGTTTCCAGAGCAGGGGGACTCCAGCCCTTGGAGCACCTTCGTGGCTTCCTCTGGACTTGTTTCAACAGATCCACATCTTTCTTATGTTGAGGGTCTAAGAGCTGGATGCAGCTCTGCAGGTGGGGTTTGACCAGAGCAGAGTAGAGGAGCAGAATCACTTCCCTCAACCTGCTGCTCAATCTGCTGGGGATGCAGCCCGGGACAGGATGGGTTTCTGAGCTGCCCTGTGCATGTTGCTGGGTCATGTTAAGCTTCATGTCAGACAATTTCCATCAAATTTCAATTATTCTGTGTTTAAGTGGTACCTTGCAAGTTATTCATTATATTGTTTTGCCTATACTTAATGAATTATAGCAGTCAATTAGGTCATCAGTTTTATCACTGCTACCTGTCCCTTGTTGCCCTTTTGGGATCCTGACAGGGGGATTTTCTGTTATTTGAGGGTCAGTAGAGAATGCAGGAGGGAAGACATGGAGCAGCAGCATGCTCAAGTTTTAGTTCGGAAGGATTTTATGGATACTATAAAAGAAAATGGAGTGCTGCATTCAATTTGCCTTTTCAATCTCTGTCTTTTCTCTTTAGCAGTTAGTATCTTCTTTCATTATTTAGTCTTAGAGCATTCTGAATGATATTAGAAATTGAAACTGTGTATATAAATCTTTTCGCATTTTTTTCGTGAGAGAAAAATGCCATTCTATTGTACAGAGTTTTTGTGGCGAAAAAATATTTTTGCAGAAAGCAAATACATTGATGCCATTTAAAAAGACCCAGGTGGAATGATTAGTCTCTGCCCAGAAAACAAGGTCAGAATTAATATCTACCCTGGGTAAAAAAGAGGTCATGTTTGAGCACAGATGTCTGGGATTCCAAAATAGGGGACTTTCACACAAGTGCAAAGCACTATTTTTTTCAGGTAACCTGCTGGAAGGTGGCCAGCTCCTTAAAAATAGCAAGTCACACAGGAACCTAAACAGTGATACCAACGTGTTGGATATATCCCCTTTCAGTGCTCCAGCCATCTCAACACTCAATGGAGAAGGAAGTACAGCCTCCTGCCCAGCTGAAACTTGGATTACAAGGCCAAGCACATCCCAGGCACACTCAGCAGCTTAAAAGGTCACCTGTTCATTGTTAGAAAGCTCAGAGACTGCTCAGCAGTTCAGAATAATTTGTAAGGTTCCAGAATGACTAGAAGGAGTCAGGCATGGGAGCCTGTCAGGCTTTGGTCTGCCAGCTGCCGAGTTTTGGGAAAAAAGACTAAATAGGAAAGTCAAAGTGTGTGAACAAATTATATACATAGAGTTTATAGTGCACTATCCAGCCAAGCAGCTAAATACGGGTTTATTCCTCAGTAGACATAGTTCTCTTTATTGAACTTTGAGACAAAGGAAGTAATATTGACAAAAAACATTTTAGGTCTAATTTTACATGCAACACTTTCCTATCAATTAGATCTCTAAATTATACATTCTTTGCAACTTTCTTAAGCCACCAAAATGGCAGGCTATGAAGGCTTTTATTGGAAAATCATATTGTCTTTTATCAAATCATTCTTGTTGTGAAAGAAGACAACATGTCATAAATATATATATTTGCTTTAAAGTATCAGAAAAAACTAAATGTGCTTTTCTATTTATTACAGCCAGGAAAATAAATGAACCAATTGACTCCCAACAAACAAGACTGAAGTATTTTTTCCCATTTTTTAATCAGTAAGAACTCTATGCATCCCCTCATCCTACACCCAAGTGATTGTCTGATTTCCTACCAGATCAATTTAATTTTTTCCCCACACAGGCAGATATTCCATACTCACTCTGAGATGTCTGTTTCCACTATTAATGGGCATACAGACCCTTACTTAAATTTTATCTTGATGCCTTTTATTTTCAAACTATCTACTGGAAGACTCTTTATACTCAATATGCACCTTGTTTTGGCTCAGGGGAATATGAATCTTATTTGTAATGCTGGAAAGGAATACAGTATATTCTGTTCTTCTCACAGCTCTTCTAAGAGTACAAAGCTGTCTTCAGGTTATTTTTCTGGGCTGAATGCAGTTTTATTTAATCTCACCCTCTCCCAAGAAAGTTGCAACTGCATTTCTGTACAATTTCCTTTATTTACTGTCTACTCTGTCGCAATGATGATTGTTTTCCATGACACAGGGAGAAGAGGAGGAAAATCATACTGAGATAGCTGTGAAAGCTTTATTTGCCTGAAGGGACTTGCTTTTGATTTTTTTTTTCCTCAGTGACCAACACTCCTCTGACCTGATCTACTCCTCTCTTAATTTCCTCTGTTGTCCCACGAAACAGAGAATTGCAAAGCAAAACTTGCCCTCCCTAAACATGCATTGGCCTTTGTAGGTCCCTTTGTCACTTGTGCAGGAAAAGACAATATATCATCCCCAGTCCAGCCCCTAAGTGAGGTGTGTAATATAGGATGGACACAGGCCTATATCCCAGTCCATTAAAGATATGGACTGAGAACCATGGAAGTGATGTCAGATAATATACCAACATCACCTTGAGGAAAGCAGGGAAGCTGCTGGAAATGGGCTTTTCTGACTATGCTGGACACTGGTGTCATGAGGCTGTTTTAGCCCTATTTCTTGAACTTATATTGTCAGGATCATTTTGTCACAGGTTATTTGATTAAAAAAAAAAACAAAAACAAACATCTGAGATTGCTTGATACAGCAAAAGCTGGAGCAAATTTTTTTCTTAATGAATGGTCTGCCAAAATGGACATCTTTTCCTGGAAAAAAAAAAAAAAAGTTTGATTTTAAAGAATATTTGCAGTAAAAGTCAGTAAAAGACTCTATCATTCTTTTAGAGAAACATGACCATTTAGAAGGGCTGTCATTTCTTTGAATTGAAATATCTTAGGCCTCATACCGAGGAAAGGGAAGATTTTCTGTGTATCAGCTATGTGAAGATTTTAAATTTCTAAATACAAATTTAAAATTATAGAGGGCTTTCTTACAGTCATGAAAAGTAAGCAATGCATTAGTCAGCTCAGTGGAGGACTTGACTGCCTTTATAACCTCCATTTCCTTTATGCCGTCCTAGAAAAGGTTACTTATGCAGCCCCAACAGTAATGACTCTGCCTGACATTTCAAGGCACATCTAACAAACATCAGCACAGAAAAACAATCCTCTCAACACAGTTTCAGGCGACTGATTTGTCTTCATCCACTAACTTCAGTGAAGTAACTAACTTCAATGTCACAAGGATTCATGAATCGATGTTGGTAAACCAGTTGTAGGAAGAAATTCTGTTAGATCCTTTTAGTGAATTTGGGTTGTTTCTATGCCTGATTTTTTCAATTGTTTGTTTGGGTTTTGGGGGAGGGGGAGGGTGGTGTTTTGTTAAAAACTTGACAGTTTTATGCTGTATTTGAAAAAAAAAATAAGATATGGTCCTCATGCTCTTCGAGCACTACAAAGACCAGTGAAACATTTGTCTTACCCACAAAGAAGTCCCCTTGGAAGTTGTACTGAAGTAGAAATATTCAGATTATTTTGGGATGAAAATTGTATGGTGGAATAGACTGAGAGCTATGAAATAGGACTGTCTGAGCATTGGGCTCTGAAATACTGTTTCTCATAATTGTACCCAAAAAAACCCCCAAAATTGATCAATGATCTTTTCCATTATAAGAATTTTATAACTGACAAAATTCTCACAGTGATCTTTGATGATCTCAAAAAAAAAAGATTAATACGTACAATTTTCAGTCTACCTTCCTGTCTATATTTTTATCATTATCTCATTATCTCACCTCTACTAAACAGAAATAGAACTTTAGACCACAATGAGATTTTAGTTTCTTCATTTGGAAAAAAGTTTCATGTTTTCTTCCTCTCCTGTCTCTGTAATGTAACCGTATGTCTGACAAAAACATAAAGTGCTATTGAGGCAGAACAGGAGAATTTTCTATTTTCTACTTGTAAGGAGTCCACAAAGGACAAGACACGATAATCAACTTTGAGTTCAGTGGTAATGAATTCAGTCTCCCCCAATAGGTAGAAGAGAAAAGAGAAATTAAAATTTTCAGGTTTCATTGTGGAAAACTGGAAAAAAATAAGCACAAAAGGGGATAAGGCAAGGTTGGATGGGGCCTGGAGCAACCTGGTCTAGTGGAAGGTCTCCCTCTGCATGGGACAGGGTTGGAACTAGATGATCTTTAAGGTGTCTTCCAAATGAAACCATTCTGTGATTCTATAATTAAATTTTCTGCTCATGGAAGAGCAGTGAAAGTTTTACTATTCACTTCAATGGGGTCAAATATGAACCCAATGTTTTCTAAAATTTAATGCTGAAACTTCTTTTAAAGACATGTTTGTGTAGGGGGCACTACAGAAAATAACCTTTGCAGCAACAAAAAGCATCACAATCTAAAAGGCAAAGTTGTTTTGCATTCCTAGAGAGCTCTTCCATGCTCTCTGTGCTAAAACCAATAAAAGCTTGTGAGAAAACACAATATGAAAAAACTCTTGGAGGGAGGGAAGCTGCACCACTTTTTAGACCAAAACCCCCAGCAAACGTTCCGAAGTGCATAACAGAGATTCAGCCATTTCCAAAATTTCAGATGTATTGCTGTCCCACCTACCCCATGATGCTCACTTCAACCCCTTCAGTAGCTGTTTAAAAAACCCTATATGTAGCTCAAAACAGGAAGCTACCGTAAATTTACTGAAAATGGATGTCTTAAACACAAAGGGTATGCTGCAGGCAGCATAATAAGGGGAGGGTGGCGCAATTCTCAAGGGATACAACTTTAATTAAGTTTAATTGAGAACTAAGGTCACTGTCAGGTGCTGTGAGGGCAATCCTAAAACACCAGCTCTGAAGTAGCTGACCTTTGAGATACCCTTGGACTGAATTAAAGTGGAACAACGCCCAACACTCAATTAGCAAGTTTTATTTATGGTAGTAATGATTTCAACCTTCTGACAAGTTGAACAGCAACGCTTTAAACATTTCTGAACAGCCCATGCATTAAACTTCTCTGAAGAATCTGTGGCAGCAGCAAGTTAAACTTTTAACCTTATGATAGACAGGCTGAATGACAATTTAAACTTGAGAGGAAAAAAGGAAGAATGAAAGATAAGAAAATAGAGATAAATAAAAGAGATATGGGTCCCAGAGCCATCCCTGGTCTGATTTCTGTGAATGGGTGGTGCACCACCTCCCCCTCACATATTTGTCCTCACATATGCACAGTTTGTTATTCTTGAACTTCTCAGAAGGAGGCTGAGGGGTCTGTCTCAAACTCGTTTTTAGAGATAGTTAAACAAGATAAGGAAGTTGGTCCCAGAAGAGCACTATCCTGCCTCCACAAGACCCTCCTTTCAAGCCACACCTTATCCAGTTTGCATGATAACGCCCCTGGTTCTCCTCTACCAAGTACTTGAGGCATTAACTCTCAGCTTTTCAGTCTCTCAGAGCCACCACTCTCACCTGCTGTTCCTTTCATTAAGGACCATAAGAAACACTCTATCCGAATTCTGTTCTCCTAAAGCTGTTGGATCCTCCCATTAAACTTACACTGTAAGAAGGATTTTTTCTGCTTTTATTTTGCTACTCAGTATGAAGGAACATATACATAATAAAGATCATACCTTGCTCTGTCTATTCTAACATCTTTTTGGATGTTTAAAGAAGAAAACAGCAGAAATTTCCTCATAAAACTTTGGTGAAACAGTTTCACTTCTGTGTCAAATTTGTATAAAGACTTCACTGTCTATTTTCTGTCTTCTTCTTTCCTCTGGGTGATGCAATCAATATGAATCAATATAATCTTAGAAGACTAGTTTAACTGACTTTTTCCTCACCCGACTAAAGGTTGGTACAGATATTTAATCATCTATGACAGCATTTTTGGAGTGAGGAGCAAGCAAAACACACACATGCACAAACTGTTTAAACAGTGAAATGCTCATCACCTTCCTCAAAGCTGACTTTATGCCAGCCTAAAATAAGAACTTCCCTAACAAAACTTTTCAGGCAGAAGGACCATCAAGAGTTGAAAAATTTCTGCTGATATTGCTGCTTGAATCAAGTCAATATTCTTATAAACTTCAATAACTCCACAGTATGGAGAAAGAAATGCAAGAAGGACTGAGTCATGGTGTTATAGTCTATGGATATAAAGGGGAAAAGTGGTGCTATGTAATCCAATTATATGGTGTGCAATTGGAGAAAAAGTGTCGAATGCAGTTGTTTGCAATACTAATATGACAAATTACATATTTGTAATGTGTAGCAGCATTCTGGCTCAGCAGAGAATTTGAGTATATCCACTGTCCGTGTAGTTAAGGAGTTAAGCATGTGCTTGAGGCATGTTGTGAACAAAGCTATAAAATCAGCACACAACTGTCCATCCCACCCCCAGCACTGCTGAACCAGGTTGACTACTGTCATTTTTTGCTTGCAGAGTTCATAGCACAGCACTCGCTCCACAGTACATGCCACATCCTGAGTTTCTTCCTAAATTTTTATCTGGTTTTGAATTTCCATTAAACTCATGCTCCTTTCATCTTCTGGGGACATTTTGTAAGATTCTTAGTACTGTCAAAAATCTCAGTCAACCTTAATTCAGGGCTTCATAAATTTACTAAAGGCATCACATGATGTGCTGGTAGTTAGAGAACTTTGATTTGAGTGTCCTTTCATACCCTTTTATTTTCTAGTAATTTTTATCCAGTGAGCTGTGGCTACCATCGCTACTTGACCTTCATCTAAAAAAATGTGTCCCTGGATCAAGTATTCAACCTCAGCAGGAGACACTTCAGAAAACTTATTAGGTCTCTCCCCCTTCATCAAACCATGACTGATCTCACGATACACCTGACTCTATGTGTTCAAATATGGGAAAATGGAAAATTTTAGTGTCATTCTGATGCTCAGAGAGGCAATTCTGGTTGAAATCCACATGCTCAGATTTTCTGTCTACTTATCATTCAGATCAGTGACTTTCTTCATTTGAGGACAACACAGAACCCAAGAAGTGAATCCCAATATTCTTTTTACCCTGTGTGCTTAGTTAAAGGGCCAAGTTCACACATTTTTTTCCCCTCAATTTTCTCATTAGCTCTGATGCTAAAAGTTGAAATTTTTCCTGTCTTGTTTTCACAAAAATGGTGAATCTCACATCATAACATCATGTAGTCTGGTGGGTGGGGCAATACACCTTTAAACCCATTTGCACTAATCCAGAAATCAATCCCAGGTCTTCTAATGCAGAATTGTGCAAATGCTGTGTGATAGTCCTGCCTTCATTTCAAGAACTGCTCTGTGCTTCATCTGACCCTCTGCAGGGGCAAACAGCAGAGCTGGTCATGAAGTCTAAGCTTGAGTGTAAATTAAGTGAAAAAAGATGACATAGTCTGAATATGGGACTGACAGGATGTTCGACTTAAAATTAAAGCCTGATTGACAATTATTTTTCCTTTTCTTCATTTTTTTACTGCTCTTAATTTCTCTCAATCCGTAATTCTGAGCACAGTGGCTGGTTTCAGCTCAATTTCAAATTAACAATGAGTATCTCAGAAGTCACTAAAAATAAAGAAAGACAGTAAGAGGAAGGTTTAAGATCAAATACTTGAAGCTTACACTTCAGTATAATTTGGTGAACTAGTGAATCAAGGCAGTAATCCACAGTAAAGCAGGTAGCATTAGTTTTGATGTCCATAGCACTACTCAGTTATTGTGATGCTTAACTCAGAGGTCTCTAATTAGCTTCTCTGGTTACCTCTGTAATTGAATTGTTCACAGCACAACTAATTAATGAATCAAGGGCAGAAGCTGAAGCCTGAATCACACCAGGTACAGGGTTGCACTCTCTCCCTATACATTAAGGTCTCTGTTTCCTTTCTAAAGGGATCAGCCAGTGCTGCTGTTAACACATGGAGAACAATTAATGAACAGTATCCCAGCAGTGATGCTCTTTTACTATGGCATCATGTGCATTTTAAGCTTTTATTGTCCTGCCAGAGTCAATCTGAAGATCAACGAAGTCAATAGAAACTAAAGATAGCCAGAAATTTAAGTCTTCTTTGAAAAATCCTACTTTTAATTAATTTGAAACGGTCACAAAATAATTTTTTTCCCTGAAAACAGATTCCTGAAAATATATTTCAGGACTTTATTTTTCATTTCAACTAAAAATTTATCTTCCAAGATGCTTGTTTTGAATAATATTGTTAATCTATTATTCCCTCCAATTCCTCTGATGCCAGAAAATGAGGACAAGAGGTCTGTTTGGAATGATATATATTTTGCTTGCAGTTTATTTTCATCAGGAACCAAATCCCATGCCAAATTCCCCATCAGACCTCACAGAAATCTTTCAGTGGCAGTTGGAGCCATTTTAACACTATATATATTAGAGGGAGTGATGTTACAGTTAGGCAATCTTTATCACTGGGGAAGCAACACCTGTAGGACATGATTTTCTTTCTATGTAATATCTGGAGTATGCTTCTATTTGGAATAAGTACCAAGGAGAGCTAAGAGCAGAGAAAATCTCACAATTTTTCCCTATGGCTATATCCTGCAAAGTGCTGTCAAGTGTCTTTATTCTGCACCACTTCTTGCCATTGAAGTCATTAAATAATTCCTCATTTTTAGCAAAAATACTAATTAATGTTTTAGTACAGTCATTTTTGAATGGAGTTGCCAGTGAATGTCATCAAAATGTAAGTCCTTTCCAAATTCCCATTTCAGAAATATAATGTTCTATGGATAATGAAAGCTCTTGGACAATATAAGTGACTTCTTACTGTTAACTGTAAAATAGTTTTCATAGTGACATGCAGCTGAAGTCATGGGTAAAATGCTACTGAAAATAAGTAGAATTGCAAGGGGACAGAATTAAAAGGGTTTTTGTTTAGAATTTGCTCTCTCTTGTTTGATTTCTTTTGTCCAGTGATAAAAAAATCAGCGGGAGAGCATTCAACACTGTAGAAGTAGGAGCTTTCACAGTTTTCTTCTGAGAAAACCTGAAGATATTAAAAGTATAAAACACTCACTCTGTACTTCAATCTGATCACATTCTTGTGGGACATATTCCTTTTTAGAAAAATGTCAAGATTTTGTTTAGAAACATTATCACAGAACCAGGAATACTGCTTTGCTCATTATGACTTCCAGCGCACCATAACTCTGCGCAGGTTGCACAGTATGGGGGGATCTACCCAATGTGGGATCTGTGTTCAAAAGTAAATATTTAATATCAGGCTATTATCATAGTAAAATTTCTTAATTATGCTACAAGTGAGCAGAATACCATTATGGGCACATTCGAAAGATATTTTGAAGCACCTGAAAACAAAATAATCAAGGTCCCAGTTTTCCTTTTTTGGGGGCACTAACAGGATATTCTGCAACACACATCTCCCAGCATACACTTTCCTGAAACCCCAGGCTAAAACATAAGCCACATGCTCTGATTTTCTACAGTTTGTGGTTAAACCACGAAGTAGTTCTCTGTGATATAGAAAGAAGGAGAAAAACCCACCCTGTTTGCTGTAAGCAACATTTAGAACACCTGTAAAAGCTTTTCACTAACTGCGACACTGCTGCTGCTTTTTCCTAACGATGCTCCTGTTTGGCTGCAGCTGTTCCAGCTACCCTCCACTGTGCACAGAAGCAGGATCTGCACACGCTCTGCCTTGGTTTTTGCAGAGCTGACCTGTTACAAAGTGAAGGTTTCAGCTTTCAATGTGTGGCACCTCGTGTGCTCAGTCTGGGGAGAGCAGCAGCATCACCATTCACCTCCAGACTCCTCACTGGGCAAGAAAGTCCTCAGGCTAAGCAGCTTTTGCACTTCTGGAATCACTCCATTCCTTCCCAGCTTTGAGGGGCAAACATACCCAGACACTGTGAGAGGGTCTCTACAAGGCTCCAGACCTTTTAGCCAGGATAAAGGACTGTAAGCAGGTTCCTGACCTGTTTAACACACCTCTTTGTACAACAAGTGCCACAAAGCACACCTCTGAAACAAGCTCAGCTCTTCCTTAAAATCAAGCTGTGTTTCATTCCTATGATTTACTTTTAAAACCATTTCCAGAACTTCTCTTCTCCATCTGCTGGAAACCCTTTTCTAAACACCAGATTGTGTATATTTGTGGGCAATCCTAACAGAGTGGGAAAACATGCACCTTCAGTTGCTTATTCCTCACCCTCTCCTCCTAAAGAAAAAAAGGACAACATCGTTGACACTCACAGCAAACAGTTCTAGGAGATAGTTTTAAAGGCTAATTTGAGAAAAGTTGTTTGGTTATAAAATCACATCATTTGGCTTAACTTATTGCTGATGGGTAAACCTGTGAGAGCATCCCATACTCAAAAATCCATGAGCACAGACTGATAAAAAATTGATTCCATGCCTGAAGTTCCTCTTTACAGGGACAAATAAAAGAGGAATGATCACATATATATATATACACATATAAGATTAAAATGACATGTATAAATGAGACCAAAACTACATGTATACGTGATGCAGTGCAAATAATGTTAAAGAGGGTGGGAAAATGGACGTTCTGATTTTAAGTGAGGATTGAGTTAACCTGCAAGACACCTGGGAAATTTAATAGCAGGCTCATAACCAGCAAAATACTCTAAAAATTTCATACAAATTAGTATCAAATAGGTAGTGCAGAGGGAACAGAGATTACAGAGACATCAGGTAAATAAGGTACCTGTAGCTGCAAGAACTAAACAATCTTCTGGAACTGAAATCTCCTGACTAAACATGGACAGTATCATTCTTAGGGCTGTATCAGCAACAGGATTATGGCAGTGACTGTGAAAGGCTCCAGGGAGATTAGAAAGATAGAGCAGACAGAAAACTAAGTGCCTTGCTGACCCCTTCAGGTAATAGGATGAAACCTTGAAATATGAAATTTAGCTGAAACTGTTATGTTAATGCTCATTTGTAGGTGCCATAAATATGCTGAAAGCAATTAACATATTCTCAAGATCAGAAGACAATGCAGTGCTAAAGCAGTCCAGCTCCTTCTCTCCCTAAAAGCCAGAATGTCATGCAAGAACAAGCCAAAGGCTCATATCTGAGAGTACAATCTAATTTGAAGGGATTTCAGCACTTGTGAGTCTAGAATCTCTGTGAACTTTTCTGGAGTTTCATTCTGGGAACTGTTTCCTTTTTATCCCCTACTGAGAAAAATGCCTATTTCATATCCCAAAGCACTGTGTTTTATTATTATTTAAACTGTAAATCTCAACAGATTAAATCTGCTCCTATAAATCTGCTCCTATCCTTGCTCATCAGCAGACCCACTTTCCACAAACAGACGACAGCCTTCAATGATAAAGTATTTTCTCAGATAACTTTTCAAAGAGGGGATCTTTGGATCTGTGATCAAAAGGTTCACTGACACACTCCTTCAGCATTCATGGAACATGCTCACCAGTGCAGACTGGGGCCTTTATGCAGCGTTGCCTCCTGTAGTGCTACAACTAAAGACCACTCTCACATCTGGATTTTGATACCTTTTTCATACATCTAAGGACAAGGTTAGCACTTTAGTTATATTTTAAGAAAGATACTTCCAGTTCATACTGAGAGATTTTTCCACCACAGTACACAGGTCTGTCTCTAAATTTCCACTTTTCAAGACAGAGGGGTGGTTAATGATAGTTAATGCAAAGTTGTTGTTATGGGGATCATGTGTATGGGTTTGATCAGTGCAGGACAATTGATAATTTCTTTTCACGTATCTGTTACAGGATCAGATCACTGATTCTGCTAGAACAGAAACCAGGTCTCTATCTTCCTTAGTGGGTTTATTTTAGTTGCATTTTTCCCTGCATGCTTTATTTTTATTTTTCTCCAAGGGCAAAGGGACACTGCTTAGACTTTTTTCTACAGCTTGTAAAAATCAAAATAAATAAATCATAGGCATCTTTCTTCTTTAATTCTGTTCTTGGGTCATTTACAGTTCTTTGTGACATGATGGATGGTATCACTGCTGGAAAATGGCAAAGAAAACTTATGTTTCTGTTTAGCTGCTCAGATATCTCATTAAACTCGAGAGAACAGTGACAAAACACTGATTTCTTGACAAGGAAACTTTTTTATGCACCAGTTTTGTTGAAACTTTCATTTGTTAAATGTCCTTAAACATGAGTAAAAGCAGAAGGAGGCCTTCCCAAAATATTGAAATCCAGACTGAAAACTTCAGTCAGGAGACCTGGATTTGTGACTCTTACATCTCTGACATGTGCCCTGATCACAATATAAAAGAAAAAG
Organism: Serilophus lunatus; assembly: GCA_013399895.1. Lineage (NCBI taxonomy): Eukaryota > Metazoa > Chordata > Aves > Passeriformes > Eurylaimidae > Serilophus > Serilophus lunatus. The sequence continues at coordinate 217,554 of VXBA01000302.1, forward strand.
TCTTCAGTTTGAATTCTGAAACCTTTGACTTGAACATTTGATTTTGAACCTTGGAGGGGAAAATATAAAGAGAGAACCATTTATAGATGTCATATATCAAAAAAGCCCTGGTTTAGTTTCTATGCAAAGAAGTAAAAAAATAAAATAAAATATATCATTTAGTACTTCCTTACTGTGTTGGAAAGAAATTGTGAGTGATCTTAACTCAAGAAACAGACAGCCCTCAGAGAGAGTCTCTTCAGCCAGTCCTCTTGACACATTGACCAGGCTGCAAAGTCTTTACGAAATTTGTCTTGTGAACTCAGAGCTACTCAATACACGCTATTTTAGGAAGATATGCTCTGCCTGCACATGATTCTAGATGTGCAAGTCTCTGAAGGAGAAAGAAACTAATCGTGATTCTCCTCACCTTCAATTTTGTAAACTCTAGAATTTAGAAGAGAGAAAAAAATTCCAATATAAATAATAATAAATATCCATGTGGCAGTTTACAATCAATGCCTAATGCTCAAAAACCATCAGGAGGAAAGATTGTTTGAAAAAAGTAATTTTCTGAGTTCACCAATGTGAATAAGCAAGTCACTGCTGCTCTCTATCAGGGTGAATATGAACCTGTCAAAATAACAAAACATTACATCCATGGCAAATAATGAAGGCAAAACAATAAAGTAGCTAAAACTTGATAGCCTTCACCAGCTTTTTTTTCCCTGAGAAAGTTAAAAGAATGGAAAAAATGCAAATAAAATACAATTCTCTTATTCTGCTGTGGGCTGGGAGTGATGGAGACACTGAAGTAAGACCTTTCTGAGCAGTCTGCACCAGAACATGTGCCTTGATATCTGTGACACCTCTTGGTTTGATTTCTGTCACAGAGAGTACATGCAAACTGGATATGACAGAGGTGATTTTGAATGTGAAATTCTTAAATTATAGCAGCAAAAGCGAAGGTGCAAATGCCATGGTGGGTGCTTCAATGCTGTTTAAAACAGCTCTGAAAAAATGCAGTGGTTAACACAGAGCCTCATTGTGCATCTTGAGTGCAACAGAACACCCAAGGTGCTGCTGCAGAGCTTAAAAAATTGCTAAAAGGAGACAGATCTGCTTGTGATCCTTCACAGGTTGTGTTTGCATGTTTTATATTTCTTTGGCACTGGAAGAAAACTTCACAAGACATAAATTTCGCCATGAAAATAAAAAAACTGGCTATTTTCAAACTTTTATCAGCTGTCCCAGCAGCTTGTAAAAGAGATCAGACAGGCAGCTTGCTGATGGTGTTGCATACTGATGGCACAGATGTGTGGTCTCTGCAAAATGAGCATTTGAATTTATATTTTTCCCTCCATTTTCGTCAGAGCCCTCTGCCACACAATCCAGGACTTTCAGTTCATGTATGAACACACATATGTGCAAGCAGATGTTTGCATGCATGTGGCTGGGAGTGTTTGCATCTATTGCATCAAGGTTTTCTTTTGAAGTTTTTTTGCTGATAGGAACAGAAATCCCATTTAGGAATCCATTTAGGAAAACTATTTAGGAAAATGAGGAAGACAAGATCCCCAGTCTTGCCTTTTCCTTTGATTAAATGCTTTATGAAATGGGAAGTTATTAAATAAGAAAACAGAATTAATCTAAAAAGGCAGCATCTTCATTCTGGATGTCTTATCCTCTGAGGGCTCCAGAGCTAATATCTGCTTTATTTTACCTCCTTCAGCCCTATCAGCTCTGATCACTTCACTGTACAGCAATTCAGCTCAACACAGACTTGAGTCCACTCCAGTCGTGCTCTCCTTTCGATCTATTTGGTAGCCTCATTATCAACATTATTCAACAAAATGGACAACTCAAGTCTGAATCCCCTCGAGGCAAGAGGAAAAATAAATGATGATGTAATGCAAAAGCTTGACTAATTTATCATCTCTTTCATCTGTGTTTTTCAAGCTCCAAGACCACAGCTACCATCGATGGAAGGCAATATGGGAGACCTTGAGACCACGTCAGGATATCTTAAAGAAAATTTGTGCTTAAAACAATTGAACACCTGCTCTGAGGATCCAAATGACTTTAGGTAGGAAAATCATGATTTAAAAAAGCAATGCTTGTAGGCATTGTATCCACATTGTATTTAAGTGTGTACAGCAAACCTATAGTCGCTTTGGGCAGTATTCAGACATCGGACAGGTAGAAGCTGAGCATTCTAAGCTCACATTACAGATAACAAAGAGAGGAGGAGCAACTTCATTACCCATACACAGGCATCTAGAACCGCAGAGTCATAAAATCATAGAATAGTTTGGGTTGGAAGAGACCTTAAAGATCACCTCACTTCAACTCCCCTGCCTTGGGCAGGGGCACCTTCCACTAGACCAGGTTGTGTCAAGACCCTTCAACCTGAACCTACACTTCCAGGGATGAGGGATCCACAGCTTCTCTGCACAGTTTGATCCCGTACTTCACCACCCTCACAGTAAAAGATTTCATCCTGACTTCTAATCTAAACCTGTTCTCTTTTAGTTTAAAACCGTTGCCCCTCATCCCATCAAAATCTGTCAATCTAGCATAAGAAACCTTAAAGTAGCTCCTCTAGACCCCAGCTGCTGCTCCAGAAGTATAGCAGCCACCTCTATGTCCTTTGTTATTTTTTTAAAGCCCTGTGCAGATGCCTTGGATGCTCCACAACATGTCAAATCATGCTAGATTCCTGTATTTAGGCTACTGAATTGTGCCCACACAGTGGAACAGAGAGAGACTTTTGGCTCATGCGAGGGTAGATGCCAGTGTATGGTCTGAGAGCTAATTCTCTACACTGCACTGAATGTGCTGAGGAAAACCCCAGTGACCAGAGCAGGTGTGAAAGCACCACTGCACACAGATGGCCCACAACCAGGTGTTTGAATTTGTCACCTGGATCATTACCTTCTGTCAGGTATTGAACTGGCCAAGAGGAATTTCTGCAGGCTCTGCTGTAGGCTCAGAAATTTAAATTCCCTCTAGATTGTAGTTTACATTTACATGCAATTTTCAGAATCTTCTATTTGTATCTTACCAGAGTATTCAGAATTAAGGTAAAGACATATAAGCATTTCTGAGCCTAACAAATTTATGGCATGCAGAAGTTGTGTGAACAAGGACGAAACTTTAATTTTCGACATTCTCCAACTAATATTCTTCCAACTCCAATGGCATTTTAAATTTTAAAGTGGCAAATTAATACAAAGTTAAAGATATTAAATAATGTAAAAATTAAACATGAAATTAAAGTAAAGCAGGTCACTTTGGTGTCTGCAAATGTTCTCTGCAATGTTGTCGATATTTTCACTTGTTGCAATATCCATTTCATCCTTCCTGCTTCCATCATCTTTTCTAGTTATACACAGATCATGCCCATATCTCTTCTCACTGATCCTCATTTTTCAGCATGGTGAATGAGAAGCTGTTTTTTCACTGAGGTCTAGAATGAATTGTGTTCATTGTTACATCTGAAAATTAGGGTGCTTCCTGTGGCATCACATTTTGGAGATTCCCTGTGAGAAAACTTAAGAGAACAAAATGCATTATCAATTAAAAGCTTTCAGGGAAATTATTTAGCATTGTTCCATAAATTATTCTCATGTTTGGGTTTTAGCTTTTTAAGACTATTGTCTTGTATTGCTTTTTTAGATAAATGATCAGTAGGTAATCACCTTTATTGTAAAAAAAAAAAAAAAGTCTCTTTTGTGCTAGAGAAATTTCTCCACCCAGGGATGAATGGGCAATTTGGGTAATTCAGAATATTATATTTTTTGATTAAGTGGTTCTTGTAAAGTTTCAGATTTAATTAAGGAGGCTATTAGGATGGGGATTAAGAAGTTTTTTAAGTGAGAGAAACTAGATAAAACTTCATCCTACAGAAGTATGCCACAAAAATATGACTGATTTACAATCTGATCCCTGCACAGAACTGCAGTTCCCTGAATTGAAAATACAAGCTGCTTCTATTTTAGTGGACATTTATGAGATAGAGAGAAACATCAAGGATGCTACAAAATAGAGTTTGGAATGTTCAAGTCATATAAGCCACAGACACAACTGCAAGAGAGTGATTTCTGTGGTGTTTTGGAAGATGTATTTTATCTTTCTCATAACTTACTAGAATTATAGTTTGTTCCTTCCATGCACATTTGGATATTATGCTGCATTTTCTGTTTCCATAGCTGAGATTTTAAAAAACAATAACAAACACAAATCTCTTATGAAAAAAATGTCATTGCTTTTAAAAACATTTCAAGTTTTTCTATGTATATTACTAAAGAGAAACTTTTAAAAAATATTATAAAGCCCTAGTTCTTACCAGTACCTTGTCTTTGTTCTAATTTCATGTTATTGTATGCTTAAAACACTAATTATTATATTTTCTGATACCAGCTCACCCCTTTCAATTAACAAAAAAGGAGGTGGGACTAACGTTTTTATCTTGGATTACTATCACTAGAAAAAAGTAGACTCAATTCAGGCACACAATTAGAGGCAAACTTCATCCTACAGAATATGCCATCTGTTCAGGCAAGTCTGACAAAACACGAGAGGAATGGGGTACGGATCTCCTGGTTTTGTAAGAAAAACATAAGAGGGTAAAAGAAGCTCCCAAAGGAAACAGAGGGCCAAGAAAGATATGCATTTCCTGAACTGTATTCCAGAATCTAAATATAAAATATCCCACCTGTCTTAATATGTGAGATGACAGTGCAGGGAACATTTATGAAAATAAGTAAGAACCAACAAAGTGGTGAATGGTGTTAAATCCAGCTGGCAGCTGGTCAGAAGTAGTGACACCCATGGGTACAGGTTTGGGACCAATCCTGTTTAATATTTTTATTGGTCTGAATGAGGGGATCAAAGGCATTCTTAGCAAGTTCACAGATGATACCAAGTAGAGTGGAAATGTCAATCTGCTGCAGGGCAGGAAGGCTTTGCAGAAGGATTTGGACAGGCTATATCCATGGGCTGAGGCCAATGGAATGAAATTCAACAACCCCAAGTGCCCTGCAGTTGAGTCACAACAACCCCATGCAGAGCTCCATACTGTGGGCTGAATGGCCAGAAAGCTGCCTAGTGGAAAAGGACCTGGGAGTGCTGGTCAACAGTGGCTGAACATGAGCCAATGTGTGCCCAGCTGGACAAAAAGGACAATGGAATCCTGGCCTGTATCAGAAACCGTGGCCAGCAAAACAAGGACAGTGACTATCCTCCTGTACTCAGCATTAGTGAGGCATTTTGAATCCTGTGTTCACTTTGGGCCCCTCATGACCAGAAAGACATTGAGGTGTTGGAGCAACTCATTTATCAAAAACCTGGATGAGGGGATAGAATGTACCCTCAGCAAGTTTGCTGATGATACAAAATTGGGAGGAGTGGCTGATACAGCTGAAGCTGTGCTGCCATTCAGTGGTACCTTGATGGGCTGGAGAGTCAGATGAAGAGAGACCCAATGAGGTTTGGCAGGGGCAAGGGTAGGGTCCTGCACCTGGGGAGGAATAACCCCAAGTACCAGCACGTGTTGGGGGCTGACTTGAGATCAGCTCCGCTGAGAAGGACCTGGAAGTGTTGGTGGATGACAAGTTGAACATGAGCCGGCACTGTATCCTGGGGCTGGGAAGGCCAATGATATCCCGTGGTACATCGGGAAGAGCATGGCCAGCAGGCTGAGGGAGGTGATCCTGCCCCTCTACTTGGCCCTAGAGAGGCCACATCTGGAGTGTTGTGTCCAGTTCTGGGCTCCACAGTACAAGACAAAGATCTACTGGAGAGGGTCCAGTAGACGCCATGAAGATGATTAAGGGACTGGAGCATCTCTCTTATGAGAAGAAACTGTGGGAGCTGGACCTGTTTAGTCTAGAGAAGACTGGGAGGGGATCTCATTAACGCATATAAGTATCAAAGGCAGGTGCCAAGGGAATGGTGTCAGACTCTTTTTGGTGGTGTCCAGCAACAGGGTAGTAGCAATGGCCATAAACTAAAACACAAGACCTTCCACCTCAACATGAGGAAGAACTTCTTTATGTTGAAGGTGGCAGGGCACTGGAACAGGCTGCCCAGGGAGGTCATGGAATCTCCCTCTCTGGGTACATCCAAAATCCACCTGGAAGCATTCCTGTGACAACTGCTCCAGGTGAGCCTGCCTTGGCAGGTGGGGGAGTCACAAAATCACAGAATCACAGAATGGGTCAGGTTGGAAAGGACTACACTGAGTCATCTGGTCCAACCTCTCTGCCTAAGAAGGGTCATCCCAGAGCACTGTGACAGCTCTTGAATACCCCCAAGGAGGGAGACTCCACAAAATCTCTGGGCAATCTGTTCCAGGCGTGATGACTCGCACAGTGAAGAGGCTCTTCATAATATTCAGGTGAGTAGATGTCTTCCAGAGGCCCCATAGACAGGCAGTACTCAGGCTCTCATCTTTATGGACTTGAGTAAAGCATTTTGTGTACAGAGCTACATAGAGAAGTTTCATCAAAATAGAATAAGACGGAATTGCTAAAAATCTGCCAGGTTCAAAAGATTCCAGTAAAAGGCTATGGAAAGGGATCTTATGATAGGAGGAGCTTCTTGTCTGGAAGCACAATTCAGATGCATTTTTTGAGGATCAGCATTGGGATTAACTTTACTTAGTATTTTCATTAGTGAGCATGGCACAAAAGGTAGGAAATTGATAATTTGGTTTGGCGGCAAGTAAGGAAGTGCTGTTAAAAAAGTGAGGAGAAAAAATGTCATATGGGAAGAAACAGACCTGTTTGACTACTGGGATAATAGAAATTAAAAAAGTGTAGTTATGCAAGTGCCAAGAAATATACATCTACTGAAAAAAAAATTATTGCTAGATCCTGAGAGTTTATTAACGTGAAATAAGAGAAGATGAGAAAGAACAGGAAGCTATAAAAGGCTGATATAATCCCAAATCATTTTTTGTACTGTTGAGATAAGGAACCATTCATTCTGCCATATGTGGCTGAGAAGCGTCAATAAGGCACAACACACAGCTCTGGTCAGGTTATTTGTGAAAAAAGAGGCAGTATAACTGTAAAAAGTAAGGACGAAAAGGATAACTGGGAACACAAGATTGACTGTACAATAAGAATTGGAGAAATACTTGCTGCACCATTGTCTTTACAAAAATGGAGAGGGGACACGATTGCCTTTTGTAAGTGATCTATGAGGACATATTGGAAGTGACATGAAAAAGTTGAAACAAATGACCAAAATAAATTTAGACTAAAGATTAAGAGAATGCTTCTGAGAATCTGAAGTGAGATGATGAGATGGTTTCTCAGAAGCGTTTGAAGGATTTACACTCTGAAACAGTGCTTCTTAATGCCAGGACAGGATTCCCTGACACACTAGGCTGTTATAGAGAGGGACTGGAGAACAGAAGAAAGTTGATCAGCAGGAAACAAGTCAGTAAAGAGAAGAAAAGAAGACAAAGTGCTGCATAAATTTTTCAACTATTCAGTCAATCCTTTACTGTTAGTTGTTACACAGTGAAGGTTTCAGCAGCTCCCATCTTAGCAGGGCAATAAAGGCACTATTGTTCAACAGGAGCACAATCAAAATATCTACCAAGTCCTCACAAAAAAACAAAAACAAACAAAAAAACCAACTCACATTGTGAAGAAGATTTTAGGAAAGTGTGAAAGGAGGAGAGGGAATCTTTCTCTCTTTGAAAGACAACAGGACTAAGGCATCTACCTAACCTCATTTCTGGTTTTGGATACACAAGACACCAGTAGGGTTGACATCAGGCATGGATAGGGAAGGTGACTGCTGTCAGTGCAACACAATGTCCATACCCAAATTCCTGTGCAGCAGAGAGAGATGTCAGACACTGCTTTTGTGGTTGCAAAAATGGTGTGGGGAGAGCCACCCAAATTTCGGCTATTGAGAAACTTTGAGCCATCTCTGCTAACACTCAACAGAGGGAATGCTTAAGGGTCCTGCCCTGTCCTCTGAAAGTGATGCCAGAGTCCTGTGCATGGGGCCAAGGACTTACCAGAGCTTATGACTATTTAAACCACTCCTTTTCTCCATCCTAAGTGGCTGTTCTGTCATTCTCAGTCCTTTAGCTGAATGGGGCACATTTCAGTTTATGGGGATCCAAGGAAGGCCAGAACAGGCCAGTCTTAAACCTTTGGCTGTGGCTTCTGAAAACACAGGCACTGATTTCCTGAAAGAGAATTTAAATGGGAAAAGACAATTTAAGTTTAATCCTCTCATAGGAAATCAGCTTATTACTACTGCTAAAAAATTTTGTCTCAATACTATTTTATTGTTTTCTTTAAGAAACTAAGCATAAGAAAACAGCAATACACCAAAATAAACAGCCCTGTGAAAATGGCTATGCCAATTGCTTCTCTGCCACATTTAACATCTCTCTAATAATATTTTTTGTAATTGTTTCAGAATGAAAATGTGCAACATAACACCCTGAAATGGTTCATGCATATTCATGCCTTCCATGTGTTAACTGCTGGGGAATGTTCTCAGATTGCTTCACATTATAAATTGTTACTTATTTACCGTGCCAGTTGGCGACTCGGAGGTAGCATATGTGAAATGAATTTGCAGTTTCCATTACAGCTAGCTGAAATTTTCCAGTGAAACACTTTTAAAAGAAAAAAAAAAGGAATTACCCCTATCCATGAATCTGGATGCTTGGTCGAACAGTATTTGTTCAGATGATCTGACAGAACGTGGACAAGGTTTTATAAGAGGCATTTCCCAAATATCCAGGGGGATCACATGGGTGATTTCTCAGTGCTCCAGAATAGTTCCACCATGAAAGTAGTCCCCACATGGCTCTAATCTGGCAAAATCCTTATTGAGGAACAAGAAAATGCATTTCCTGTCAAAGGTCACTCGGGCTCCACAGCAGCAGCCTCCTGGTAGTTTCTCTAGTTTGAATCTCAAAAGTCCCAAAATCTATGCTTCTGAATCAGCAGCCAGGACCTTGCATGTGTGGCTTCCAAGCCTCCTCACATAAAACATGATATGAAAAACTCATAATGATATATACATAATATTAGAGAAAATAAAGTCTATTTGGAAAGCGCACAGTAATTTCCACCTTCCAAAAGCAGATCTGGTTAGAAAAACTTTCTTTTTCATCCATGAATAAAAATATTTAGCCTCAGCTTTATTTATTTTGTCCTTAAATAATTCAAAATAATTAAAATTTCCCAAAAGCTGACCCTGAAGTCTTAACACACGAACACAAAAAATACGCTGCAAATGTTTTTAGGAGAAATAATTGGTGAAATATGAAAGAATCAGATACCTCAGTTCCTTCTTTGTCCAAGTGGTATAGGACTGAATTCATCACAGGAAAGTCAAATTAGTCTGAAAATCCAAACCCCTTTGAAAACAATATAAAAACTTCCACATGTTTTGAATAAGACCCTCTATTAGCAGAGATGGTTTTATATACATGTGTGTTTACAGACACAGACCAAGAAATAAAGTGTGCATAAATTCAATGGGATGGACTATGGACTTTAAAGTGTCCCCTGTGCAGTCTCTAAATGTGCTGTGTCTCATCCTGTGTGGAATATTTAGCACACAAAAATGAACTTTCTTCCCTTTTTTTCTTCAGATATTTGCAGGTCACCTTTCCACTCACAGGGAGAACTGAAACTTTCTTTTTTTGTCTAGTCATGTTCCATCTATCACATTGTACATTGAGAGAGGCGGGAGGAGATGTGTCAGACACAGAAAATGAGAGACAGAACAAAGAGAAATAGGCCCCTGAAGGAAAGAAAGGCAGAGTTTCTGAAAGAATAAACAGGAATGAGAGAGATAAGGGACCCTAAAATAGACATAAATCAACAGAAAATCAAGTCCCTTGAAAGGGAAGATAAAAATTCTTCCTAAAGAGAAAAAGGAAGCAAGGGTCATCTGTCCATCAGAAGGACCTACATGTCTCCAAGAATTTTAATATTGTATTGTTATTCCAGCCACAAAACGAAAATTCATCTGTATCATTAATGAACATCTTATTAATCAGCCATTTCAAGTGCAATGTTTAACATAGATTACAGGATGAACAGTCACCCCACTTCAGTCTCTCAGCCTTCTTGTTCTCTGCCCACTTGGGAAAAAGGAAAGAAGACATCAATATGGGATGCATAAAGACCTAGTAAATAGTTGATTGTGAGAGCAGGTCTTGTTTGGTCGATAAATATTTGATCTGCTGTGTAAAAACCATTCTAGCACAGCACTTCATGTTCAGATATTCTACAGTCCACTATAATTTCATCTATGATAGATTACAAGGTTTCCATAAAATGACAATCAAAAATCAGCTGAATGAGTCATCTAAGGCTTCTGAAAGTGAACAAGGGGAGGATGACAATAGACCAAAACAGATGCATTTCTTATTCTATCAGATATCCGAGATCATCTCTTGCTTAGCCACCTGCAGAGCTGAGGATTGAAAGTGCAGTATCATTTGGGTGACTGCTGTTTATTTTCAGAACCCATTCCATCTAGAGACCATCATTCACAACTTGACAGGTCCCTGAGACAGGTATATTTGCTCTTCCCTCTCCTTTTACCATGTTTTATCATCTGCCATTAACTTTCTCATGGTTAGTTTAGGTCTGTTTTGGGAGGGTTTTTTTGCACTCAGCTGTACCAGTTGCTTGGGTAGCTACTTCTATTACAGAAGTGGGGAACGGGGAGGGGAAATAGAAAACTCGACCCCTGAAGGATAAAGATGTGTCATGAGGCAGTGCTGAGGAACAGCTCCGAGTAAATAAGTAAATAGATATTTAAAAACAGAACTGGACCTTCATCTTTTGATTGTTTGGGTTTTTTAATTCTAGTGTCCTTCTTTGGAAAGTATCTTCTTGTTGTGCATGTAACATTACAAAATGTATTCTTGACAGAGGTTGAACTTCTAGACAGAAGCAATACCACTAGTGAAATGCTTATTTACTAAATGTTAGTTATTAGCACCCTATAAATCACACAAAAAAAGGGATTTATTATTTATTTATTTACTGGTTCCTGAAAGTCCCTGAAAAAATAAAAATCTGGACGTTATGTTCTCTCAGATGTTAAATACCAGGCTTTGGTAGAAGGAGGAAAGAGAATAAAGGTCACTTTCAATCTGCTTCTTATTCATAATGTTCAACTTGAAAACCTGGACGACCTGGCTATGATGGTTTATTAAATGGATTGGCTTAGGGCAAGAAAATGAAATTAAGTGTACTCTAAAAGTTTTGGGAATTTGGATCAGGGATTATTCCATCTGTTTAACAGCAGAACAGCACTGTATGTTTGATGAATGATGGAAGTGCTTTTTATCACTATGTTGTTAATGACATAATGAAGGTCTTTTAAGAGTGCAAATGTAGTGTCCTATAAATCTGCTTCTATACGTTTTCCTTTATCAAATATTAAGGGGATTTTCACCTTCTGTTCTAGAAATTGCTGCAGAGAAACTACATTGATTTAAGAGGACTTTTACCTGCTTTGATGTCTATTATATTTTACCACATTGGTGAGCAAGGTTTATTTCATCACATATTACTTTTAAAAGGTTTCAATATTGATAAAAACTGTAAAGATAGGTATGTAATAAATTTTCTTATTTTAATAGGATTATTTCAGAGAAGAAAGTGTGAGGAAAGGACTTGTATGAGGCTTATACTTGATAATCAGTTTAACCCTTTTAAAGATACACCTCCTTGCAATCTGTTTAGCAGACAAGTGTGAAAGTAGACTCTTATCCCCACATCCTTCAAAGAAGGTTTCTGCTTGTTCCATCTTTTGGTTGTTAAAAGTAATTAGCTGAGAATTTTGGCAATCTGGAGATTCTGTAATCTCTTGCAATTAATCCTTCCTAAAAATAAAGTATTGGAGATTATTTTTCCTCTTCCTTGATCCTGTCTTTTTGTTCCCACTTTCATTTATTCAATCTTGCATTTTCCTTTCTTCTTTTAACATTTCCTAAGCAGTACTTAATAACTGATGATACACTAGTCTGAAATGTTCTATAAAGAAAAGATTATATTTGGAGGTTAAAAGAGGATATGAAAAAATGGTTGTACTACTTTTTATAGACAGATCAAAAGACCATGAGGCAATTGCTGGCATAGTTATCTGCTGTTATTAGGGACACTTCTGAGTGCCTTTCAGAAGACACCTGTTCTCCAGCAATGAAAGGGCTCAGGGTCTCTGTGGGTGCTGTGTCACACCTGACAGCCTTGTTCTGGTGCCTCAAATAATTTAGGGCATCTGGGAAGTTACGGTTGGGCATGTGAACTGAGCCCTAAAATGGGATTTTATTCCAATTTAGAAGCAAAGCACAAATATTAAGAAACGGGCTGTGTGTCCAATCTCTCATCAGTCAGTAGAGATTTGGTAGGAGATCATCAAGCCTGGAAGTTTGGAGTCTAAGGAGCTATTCAGGTGACAAAGCGTGCATGTCAACTCAGGGTAAGAGGAACACCTCTATAATTTCATTAATTTTATTCTCTTAATCTCACTGAAAATAAAAGGATTTTAGTCATTTGCCTTACAATGTAGATACTGACATTTAAGTGACTACAATCTGAAACTGAATATCAGCCACAATTTCCTATAGATTATAGAAGAACGATTTTAGCACTAGTGTAGATAACAAATTTAAGTTCTCATTGTCAGGTCTACAGAATTTGGACCAAGATCATTTCAGAGACTTTGCCATTTGATCTGTGGTGTTCTCTCCACAAACACAGAGGGCACCCAGATAATCATCGATTAAGGTGGAGAGTGGTACTTTCTTGATTAAATGGCACTTTCACTTTTAGTACCACTGATGGAATTATGGCATATCCTACTTCCAGAAAAAAAGTACATCAACTAGTTGTCCTTGGAAAGACAGATCTTCTATCTCTCAGGTATCATAATGTGGAGTCTTGCCTCGTTTATCCTCCAAACAGAATGTTTTGTCTTGTAATATATAGTAAAGAGAATATTTTTTCTTGTTTACTCTTTTCAACCTTAAAATGAATACAGATGTAAGCCTTACTTGATAGTCAGCAGATGCTGACATTTTAAGCAATCCACTTTTAGAATTAAGATAAAACCTAACCAGGCATAAAGAAATATTTCAGCTGCAAAACTTACTTTGTGTTCTTATCTCACATGATGCCAAGGCACAAGAAAGGAAATCTAAAATATAAAAGTACGAGAATTTCTTTCTCCCTTATGCACATGACCTCCTTCTTCCTTCAGGCTATGCTAAGCCTCCTGATAAAATGAGAAATGGATCTTCTCTTTATGGCTCTCAAACTTGATAAGATCAAAACCAGAGTTCTTCCCATCCTAGAGGAATCTCAGTGGACATAAATAAATAGCATTTCAGGTTACAGTGGGAAAACCAAACAAACAAACACATTCTCCTCAAAAAAGTGCAGTCCACTTCTTCATACCTTGCAGAACAACAAACTATATTATTTGCAAAAAACTCAGAAACTTGCATCAGGATTGAATTTAAAAGAGATTTCAAGTCATCTAGTATGGAAACAGGACAAAAGTGGTAATGCAGCCTAACTAGATGGTGGAAAGGACAGAGAATAAAGAAGGAAACTGGAAGACAAGAATGTCCAGAACAAGAAAAGGATCTAGATACATAAGAAATGGACCTTCAGCACAACTCTGGAACATAAGAACACAATTCTAGATTCTGAATTTCTTCAGGCAAATAATGTCCCTTGAAATCCTCTCTAGAACCGCCTGCATCTATTTCCAAAGTTCAGAAGTACAAATTGGCCTTCTATGTGAATCCAACTGGATCTATAGCATTCATTGAAATTCTTGACTTAACCAGTGGAAAAGACAATACTTTATAGATAAGGTCAAAGAGAGAAAGAGATTTGTCTTGCATGTGGTGTTTCTCTAGGTCAGACAACCATCAGTTCAACTGCCCACAGCCCTGTCCATTTGGTTGGGATCATGGACCATGTGTTTACCTCATGCCCAGGGTCAGTCAGTGCATCCCGGTGTCTGTCAGTCAGTACATCACGGTGTCTGTCAGTACATCCCAGTGTCTGACAGTACATCCCAGTGTCTGTCAGTACATCCCGGTGTCTGTCAGTGCATCCCGGTGTCTGTCAGTGCATCCCAGTGTCTGTCAGCCAGTACATCCCAGTGTCTGTCAGTCAGTGCATCCCGGTGTCTGTCAGTCAGTGCATCCCGGTGTCTGTCAGTGCATCCTGGTGTCTGTCAGTACATCTCAGTGTCTGTCAGTACATCCCAGTGTCTGTCAGTGCATCCCAGTGTCTGTCAGTCAGTGCATCCCGGTGTCTTTCAGTACATCCCGGTGTCTGTCAGTCAGTGCATCCCAGTGTCTGTCAGTGCATCCCGGTGTCTGTCAGTCAGTGCATCCCGGTGTCTGTCAGTGCATCCCAGTGTCTGTCAGTACATCCCAGTGTCTGTCAGTCAGTACATCCCGGTGTCTGTCAGTGCATCCCAGTGTCTGTCAGTCAGTACATCCCGGTGTCTGTCAGTGCATCCCAGTGTCTGTCAGTGCATCCCAGTGTCTGTCAGTCAGTGCATCCCGGTGTCTGTCAGTGCATCCCAGTGTCTGTCAGTGCATCCCAGTGTCTGTCAGTCAGCACCAGGAGCAGCTCTGCCGCCCTTTGTGAGGCTGTTCCCTGGAGGACCAGGGTGACAGCAGAGATGACCACGTCCTTCACCAATCTCTCCTCACCGGTGTCACCCTCTGGGATGTACTGTCATTCCTTTGGGAAAATGCTTTCCCATCGGCCCTGCTCCTGATTTCCCACCCTTTCACCTCAGACCTCCCCAGGGACCAGCCATGGCCACTTTCTTCCCCTCAGGAGGGAGCAGAGCAGCTCAGCTTAGGAGACACCAGTCTGGGCTGGGGCAGCACCTGCTCTGCCTTGGGGGCCACAGCCAAGCCAAGACTCAGCCAATGTCACCCTGGGACTCAGCTGATGTTAGAGGTGATGATCTTAGAGGTTTTTCTCAACAGTATCAATTCCATGATTCCATAGAATATTCCTGTTAGACATGGAAGAGGAAGTTCAATACCTTTCTCAGCGTCAGGGATGTTCAATGCAAACTACATCCAGGAAGATCTAAATCAAAAAAGAATCCTCTTGTTCAAAATGTGCCTCTGTGTTGAAAAATTCTAAATTTGTCTGTTCAGATGAAAGCCTCAAGGAGCACAATTCTGCACAGAGAATAGGAGGCAAAACCCCAAGCTTATGTACAGAGAGCATACTTAGAATAAGAGTGCTGAACAAAAGTCTGCTCCAACTTAATAATGCACAGTCATTGCATTAAAACAGTTTTTAAGTCATACATTTTAAAATCTTGCAGAAATTCATATTGCTGTGTTCATGTAAAGCAAATAGCGCAGGAAAAAAACAAACAAACAAAAAAAACCCCAACCTTACAAAAGTCATTCCATTTTACTCCAGTTTTCCAACAACTGCTTAGTGGAGCAAGGACTGAGTTCAGTTCCCAGTTCTGATATTTTCTACATTGCTACTTTTTAAGCCAAAATCCAGCAGCTGTATTTATGATTGGAAAATCAGAGTGTGGGTCAGACACTGTAATCATGCAGCTCAGCTAATGGTTTTGCTGCTTAAAAAGGGTTATGGGTAATGTATAAAGAGTCGCTATGGGTTTGGAATAAGAAGTCAGATGAGATTGTTCAAATCAAACCATAGCAAAAAATCCCTTGTCAACTAATTCAGATCTTTCCAGGCTTCTCATATTTTCCTATAACTCATTTCCCTAT
Organism: Serilophus lunatus; assembly: GCA_013399895.1. NCBI lineage: Eukaryota > Metazoa > Chordata > Aves > Passeriformes > Eurylaimidae > Serilophus > Serilophus lunatus. Next base: position 233,338 of record VXBA01000302.1, read on the forward strand.
TGAGCTTTTGAAGCTTCCAAAATCTCAGTCTTTTCTGCAAATAGCAGCCATCTGATTTTCTCACTTTAGTCACTTTGAGACCACTGTCAGGCAATTCTGTGGCCCAGAGGATTCAGGCTCCGAAATGGACATACCAACATGATGGAAAAGTTACTTTCAGACTATTACCAAGAGGCTGTCAAGGAGGCAAATTGCAATACAGAGAGCTGTTCTGCTGTGATTTTCAGCTGAGTTTTTCAATTGAGTTCATGTACGGTGGATGGGTTTCATACAAACTGCTACACTTTTGAAAGATTATCTGAAGTGAGCCTGGGAGTGTGTTTTGTTCCTTATTTCTAGGTGAGATGGCACAAGACTAATCTTTCAGTTCTTGTGACTAGAGCAACTTCATATGCAGGCCACAGCAGTGAAAGCTTCCCTTAAATGAGTCCTGATCTGCTAATGCACCTTACTGATGCCATTTGAAAAGGCAAAAATGACACCATTGAAACTGGTGGCCTTCAAAGGGCTGAAGTGAACCACTAAATCTGTTGCCCTGAGACACCTCGTTCTTGCTCTGGTTGCCACAGGTAAATACTTTCTGCAGGATGCATAAGAGGAGGAAGACTGAAGTCAATAAATCACAGGGAAAATCTCAGCAGGTTGTATAACACAGCTCTCTCTTTAGCAAATGCCAATGGGTCTAACACTCAATTTGTTCAATTCCCCAATTTATTAATTGTTTTCTTAGTGAAGACACTGCTGGAAAGCCCATCACAAATGCTAAAGGATTGTTCCAGGGTAAAAAAGGTGGAATGTAAGACGTGCCTAAGTAATCACCTTCCATATGATTTAGGAAAGGTGCCTCCTTGTGATTCTCAGGTGGGCCAAGAATACTGAATTACAGTTCTGTGCTCCAATGAAGATACATAGGATACCTTAGTAAGGCTCTATCTGCAGAAGGATAAGAAGCTAAATAGGTTTGAGACAAGCAATGGAATTTCATTTTCTTCCAATGTTTTTCTGCATCCATAGTGATAAGTGTTCAGCCTTTCACTATAAAGCCACCATTTTCCTGCAAATTTTTTTATATTTTCTGGGTTGAAAAGTCAAAAAATTGCTGTATCATTGGACACCTTAGCATATAGATGGTTATTAAAAAAGACTCGAGTATGAGAGGGTGAATGTGGAAATTTTGACTGATGCACCACAATAAGGTAATATGGGTAGGACAGGGCATGAAGAGGAGACTGAGACAACCAGATTTCATATACAGAAACTTCCTGTAGCTACTATATGGGATTAGATGATCCTGGAGAAAACATTATTAGGGAAAAATACTCCAGGCTAGTAAAAATAAATAAAAATAAGAACATGTGTTATCTTCTCAGTGAAACCCAAATACCTACTGGGAAAAGGCAAAAAAAGTCATTAGCATTATTTGTCCATCATTATAATTTATGAGGAGGTACATCAATGTATGCCTATATATTTAGGCCCTGTGGTTTTAGTGCTTGAAAACAGCTGCAAAATTCAGCTGACTTTTACAAGAGACCCTGGAAAAGAGCAGCCCCTGGCAGTAGAATGAGCTGTTTCTAAGAGAAGTTCAAAGAAACAGTCATTAAGGAAAATGTCAGTTCTAAATTTATTTTCCCTGTTTCTTTCCTCTCTTTCATCTGCTATGAATTGGTCCCCAATGGCTTTGCCATTTTAATTTAATCTGAACTCAGATGTGAACAAGTCTTTCAGAGCACTGCCTTGGTAAGAACTTCTCTCCATTGAGGACAGGGTGAGAAAAACTATGTAGTTCCAGATCTATGTGGCTTTGTATCAAGATAAGTGTTTTCTTTATAAAAATTTGCAGTGCATGAAGAGATAATTTTGGTCAAATGATGACTTATATATGTCTGAAGTCAGTTTCTAGAGTGAAAAAAAAAAAAAAAAACCAACTGGAAAAGACGTATCTTTAACCCACAAACATCAGGAGGGAGAAGCCACCATCTGAGGTTAAATTAATTTCAAGATATCTTGGTTCATGCTGTTCAGTTGCATGGACTTATAAATAATGCTGTCTAGGCTACAGTTGGCTAATTCCTTCCATTCAGTATGAGTTACAGTCCTCCTAATTATTAAACACCTTCTCATTATTAAACACCCTCAGAAATGCACTTCTTAGTCCCTCTTTGTCTCTAAGGAAGCTTACATGTTATTTTTCAGTCACAAGGATTTTTTATACCTCTGTAGAGCTATGTAAGCTTTTAAATCTTGCTTTATTCATGATGATTTCTTCAAACATGGATCTGTTTTCTCACGAACTTCATGGAGTTCAGTATTTCTGCAAGGCACCAGGAGAGACAGAGAATGGCTGTCAGTGCAAAAGGCAGCAGTCAAACCCTTTTTGCTGTTCTTGATCCTGCAAATATATAAGCTGCAAGAGGGACCTGCACAACTTTCATCATTTACAATGTAAAGGGGAGATCACAGTACCTAATTAATTCTATTCCTTTATTTATTCAGGCCTCTGAACAAATGCAGGTATATATTTACACATCACTATGTTAATATGTATTGATAAACATGTTTGACTGTTGTAGGGCATCTAAACTTATGTTTATCCAAGCAATGCAGAAAGTGAGCTCATCAGGGCTCATCTGTCCTACTGAGAAATATTTTTATAATTCACAAGGAGCCTTAAACAGTAACCCAAAGAAGCATAACCACAAAGCTAAAGACTCTCTTTCTTTTGGGTTATTCACAACTAGAAATTTATCCACATATTCTTGGTATTTACAATCGACCATATTAAAATTTAGATTAGATCCAAGTGTGCCTAAATTTAGATGCCTTCCATTCCTGTTTAGAATTTGAATTTTTTTAAAAAGGGAACAGAATAAGACATAAAGCAATCATAACAAATGATTACATGTCTAATTTTTGGTGAAAATATTCTTATTCTTATTAGTATACCTTCTGATGTTTGTTGTGATTTACATAAGTGTCACTCATAAGGCTGCTATTGTTCCATCACATCAACAAAGCAGATGCTGCAGACTCATTTATTACTCACAGGATAAAGTTCCTGAGGGACTCACATCATATTTATTCTTCCAATAAAACAGAAAAAATAAGTCATTGAACAAAACAGGACTGAGTTAAAATCCAGAAGTTTTAGGGCTTTGTTTCAGCCTATCACAAAGATTCATGTTACCCAGCAAGTTGAGCTTCCTCACAGAACTAAAAGAGTTTAATATAGAGTCTGGGGCTTGCACCTAAATATTTTACAGTTCTTCTAGCAAGGTTAAGCAGCAAAACACAAAGTTAAAGTAGAGTAGCAGTTTAATGGGAACAGTCTGTTAAGAAGCAAAAATGTTTTGTAAATGTTTTCCTTGGCCCCTCATGGATTTCTAATGCAATAAACCGAAAAGGGCTGATAATCATGAAACTGCATTAAATGTGATATCAGATAAGTCAAATACCTTTCAGAAATTCTAATAAATTCTTTTCATAATGCCTTGACATATTCTGCCCTGTGGATCTCATTTTTACCTATTAGAGAACTTGTCTAAGATCAGACAAAAGAACTTTTCTGTTCTACTGGCATGCTGAGTGGAATTCATTATTAAACACTGTGTTAGGTTAATCTGATTGGGGGGGGGACAGGGATAAAAAGCATTAAAGATGCAGGAGATGCTTTTATAAAGATAACTGAAATTAGACAACTGAAAGAAAATGCTCTTCAGAAGAAAACAGAAGCTTGTGAATTTTTATTTTCTTTTTCCCCAAAATTTCTCCTTTCAATCTTTGAAGATAGTGCAGATTTGGTTGACTGAACTATCCAGTTGACAGCCTTGAACTATGCAGTGTGCAATGCTTGATATATTTCTTCTTCCTTAAGAAAATCAAAAAGTCTTATAGAGATCTTTTCAGAAAAGACCTTTGAAGTGCCCTGCAGAGATTCTCAGGCAGAGAAATGTCTGCCACTGGGAGCCCTGAACAGTATTGGGACCAGTTAAGCTACACATCTCCCAGTGCTACAACTGCTCAGATCTTCAGTTTGTGAAATATAATGGGACATTTATTCCGAGACAGTTTCCAGATTCACTGAAACTGGATCTTTTACACTTCCTTCGTCTCTACCAACTTCACTATCAACCTAAATTATGGTGTTTATTTAAAGGGCGGGCAAGCTAAATCCAAAATCAGGTACATTCAAGCTGACTATATCCACCCATTTCCAGGCCTGTACTTTCACAGTACTTTGAAATTTTGCCTCATAGAAAAGACGGTCGGGATTCTTTTAATGCTTTGGACCAAATCTTTCAAGAGTTGTATGTGAACACAGCCCTGACAAGGAAATGCTGTCTAAGGTCTGTCTTAGCACTAGTGTTTAAACCTCATTGCATCTGATGCTGCAGTCATCACATATATCCAGAAATCAGAGCTGCAGTGTAAAATGGTTCTTTCTTTGCATACTGCTGTAAAGGCCTTAAGGATGGGGAGACAGTTTAAGAGAATTGGTACTGCTCACACAACAGGACAAAAAAAACAGCCTCAAATTGTGCAAGACAGGTCTTAGGTTGGTTATACAGAAAACTCTTCACTGAAAGGCAGGTCAAGCACTGGACCAGGTTGCCCTGGGCAGTAATGGAGTCATTGTCCCTGAGGGGATTTAAAAGCCATGTAGAAGTGCCACTAAGGGACATGGTTTAGTGGTGGCCTTGGCAGTGCTGGGATGGGGCTTCAAGAGACTCTGCTGAGTTTTCTCTTGCCCTTTCATGGGGCACAGACAAGGCAGAGGATGGCCATCAGGGTGGCTTGGGCTGCCCACTTTATTAGGAGAGCCCCTGAGAGCTTGTTCGTGCTGCTGGCTTTGTACTTGGGGTGATGCTCAGAACCAGAGAGATGAGGAGTGGGAATGAAGGCTGGGCCTTGTTGTCTGGGTGATGCTGTTCTGGTAGCTGTGACATCACATAGGACAGGACACAATGAGAGCCATCCCTAAGGACAACACCAGGAAGCCCCACTGCAGTTGGACTTGGGTGATCAGTGAGTGCATATTCAGGGGGAAAGCCGGCTTGAAGGTGAGGAGGGATGGACAAATGCCCAAGGGAGTTTCTAACCCTGAGTGGGGCTTGAGCCCCTCAGGAAAAGGCACAGTCCTGTTTGCATCCCTGGGGCCTAGAAGTGCTCAGGAATTCCAGTGGTGCCACAAAAGCCTTTGGGGATGTGCCTGGTGCTCCTGGCTCCATGGGACACTGTAGTGTGGCAGGGAAGGGCCCCCAGGAGACTCTGTTTGGGTGTCTCCTGCCCTTTCACAGGACACAGCCTGGCCAGGGGCTGATGATGAAGGTGGATTGGGCAGAATGTGCTATCTCCAGCCAGGGACTGGATTCCCTTCAAGCCTGTAGCCCTGTTCTCCCTCCCACCCAGACCTGCTGAGTAAACTTTTCTCTCATCACCTCCAGGCCATAGTGTAAGATTGCAGCCTCTTCTCATGAGCTCATCAAAGGAGTTTTACATCAAAAAGACACAAGGCCCCAAAACCCACTCAACAGATTTATTAAGGGTCCTTCGGCTCTTTTATACCTTGAGGCCATGCGGGGGAAAAATGCTATGATGCTTTTTGAGGGGTCAAAATAACACATTTTTCTGGCAAACTTCTGAAAATAAGGGAGCTTGGCAAAAATTTAAAGCAAGCATTCAACCAACATAAAGCATTTCACAAAGCATTGATTAGCACATTCCAACCTATCCAGGTTTAAGTTACCAAAATATAAAGAAAAGGAAATTAGGAGAAGAAGTAAAGAGAAAAAGAGAAAGCAAAAGAGAGAATTATAGCTATTGCTTTTGGTCCAGAGTAGAACCAGCTACCAGAAGTCCAAGAAGGGTAGAGTCACATCCACGTGGTGTTGGTTTTATTTACTCTGGAGTCCTGTGGCCAGTTTCAGTGTGCCAACCACTGAGTTTGGGGCTCCAGGGGGTGTGAAGTGGTGTTCCAGGTATGCCCATGGCTAATAGCCATTCTGGGGCTGGATAAGGGGATCCAGAGGGCGTAGGGTAAGGCAGTACTCCTGGTGAGCCAGTGACTGACAGCTGCACTACGAGCTCTTAAGGAGGCAGGGCTATGGGGGAGACAGAGCCCCATTCTTCCTTGACAGAACCCAATCCGTCCCCCCCCCCCCCCCCACAGAATTGTTTTGAGCCAGTAATAATCTTAGTCATTTTTTTCAGTCCCTCACACATGGCTCTGGCAAACACCTCCTGGCTGTGGTGGCCGTCCTGCTCAGCCAGATGCACAATCACCTGGTCAAGGTGGCGACAGCCCAGTGGATGAAGCTGCATGAGGCTTTTCTGCATCGAGATATGACACAACTTCATCAGGACATTGAGACAATGAGAGCCTTGGGAGAAGACACGTTCCTTTCCAAACTGCATGACTGGCTCTTTTGGGCAGCTGCAGCAGCCCTGCTCACTGAACTCTGCTGGTTGGCCTGGCAAAGGCGTCTTACTTCTCACAGCTGCCATGAGCTGGACAGCACCAGCAGTGAAGATGAAGATGACAATGAGAAGGAGAGAAACCTCAAGGGACCACGCCACAGCATCAGGCTGTTTTCTGTGCCCAACCTATTGCCAATGCAGGAACTGTCTGACGTGCAGGGATGTGAAGAAGCTGGTGCATGACCTCCTCCGTGTTTCCCGAGTGCTTTGCAAGGGCACTTGCATGCCAGAGATACACCCAGCCACTGGGAAGGACAACATCCACGAGTCCTGGAATGTCTTTGAGGACAAAATTTTGTACCACCTGCTCGTGTACCTGCAGCCACCTCCCATGCACACGTTCAGGCTGGAGCTGTACAGTGCAGTGCATCTGGCAGAGAGGTGCTCCAACATCCGTGTGATGCTGGAGTCCACGTACTCAAGGATGATGGGGGATATGTTGTGTTCTCTCCACCCATATGACAACAATCAGACGGTTCAGTGCTCACCCCTCCTATGCACCCTCTGCACAGGGTCCTACTTAGATGTGGAGGAAATTGCCTGCTGGGTGCAAAATTTGGTACAATCAGCCTGGGAGCGTTTGCCTCAGTGGCACGACTGGCAGCTCACGGTGCTGCCCTCCGCCCGGTCCTGCAGGATCCTGCTGACTCGCCCCTCCGAGGTGCAGCTCTGTGCTGTGCTGGTATTTGCAGTGCAGCAAGGCAGCCCTGACACCTACCTGGTCCTTCAGTAGACAGTGGTCAGCTACCCCAAGTGCTGGTTTGGGCTGGGAGTTGGGAATAGACACAGCCCAGACAACACAATAGAACAAAATGCTCGGTATATTAAAGAGAAAGGAAGAAGGAAGAGGAGGAAGAGTGGGACAGATTTGGAGTCATAACATGTGATGGAGACACACTTCCCTGGAGATGGGTGAACACCTGACTGCCAATTGGAAGATGTCCCCACAAAATCACAGAATCTATTAGTTTGGAAAATACCTTTGAGATCATCGAGTTCATCCTATGACTGAACACCATTCCTACATTTTATATGACTAAGTGCCACATCCAGTCTTTCCTTAAACACCTTTGGGGACAGTGACTCCACCACTTCCCTGGACAGCCTATTCCAATGTTTAATCATCCTTTTTGTGAAGAAATCTAATGTCCAACCTAAACCTCCCTTGGTGCACCTTAAGACTGTCATCTCATCCTGTCTGTGGTTGCCTGGGAGAAGAGGCTCAGCAGCTTCAGGAAGTTCTTTTCCTTGCTGGCTCCTAGACTGGATCCTCTCTGCTGAGCTGAATTTCCAGGAGATGTCCAGAAGTTCCTTCCTTCTTCCTTCTTTTTCCCTCTTTTTTTCACAGTCCTGTCTGTGTCTACTCCCAACTCCCCAAGTATCCCTTCATGGTTTAAGACCAGCTGGAAATTAAGCACCACACACTCACTTGCTCAACCCCCTTCTCTCTTCCACTCCAGTAGAATGGAGACAAGAATCAAAAGTAAAACTTGAAGGTTTGGCTAAATTTAATAACTAATAATTTAGATAAATTTAATAATTGAAAACAAAGTAAATTGTAGTAGTAGTGGCAAATATTAATGAGAATAAAATTGGAAAGAAAAAAAAACCAAATAAGTGATGCAAAATACAGTTGCTCATCACCTGCTGACTGATGCCAGACACCCCTTCCTAAAGTCAGATTGATCCCACTTCCAGGTAACTCCCCCAGTTTGTATACTGGGCATGATGTTCTATGGTGTGGAATATCTTTTTGTCCAATTTGGGTCACCAGCTCTGGTTATGCTCCCTCACAGTTTCTTTTGTATAACTTTTGACTGGCACAGAATGAGACAAAAGAAAAACAAACAGATCAGGAAAAAAAACCACATTAAAAAACCCAAAACAAAACAGCAAAAGAAAAAATCCTTAATTTAGGATGAACACAATTTAGCAAAACAGAAATATCAGTATATTATCAATGCTATCCTCATTTTGAATTCAAAACTGCACCAGCTACTGAGAAGAAAATTAACTCTTCCCCAACCCAAAACAGCATTGGTTTTGAATTGTTTTCTATGATATGGAAGGAACAACATGCAAGCACCAACTGCTATCCAGCTCTCATAATAGTAGAAAAGGTTATTTTTCCAAGTGGTTAAACTTTACCTCTAGGCTTTCAGGATTATGTGCTGTGTCATTATTAAGAAAAATCTCATTGCATTAAGAAGCAGTCATTGCTTCTAAAAAGACAGAGACACTGTTTTTCTGTTAAAAACGAAACAGAAACACATAAGCAGCATGAACTGCATGTGAAAATAAAGTTTGTAATGAAAATTGACATTTCCCTGGCTCCTTTTTTCACTGAGGTCTGACAGGTGTCTGTAGAGTTGCCAACCCCTTAGGTTATTTCTGTGCTTGAAGAACAGTGGGATTAAACTATTTCTGTAAGCAGAATTTTAAAAAAATTAACTGAAAAGGGGAATCATGGAGTTGCTCAGGAAACTTCCCTGTCAGACCATCCAGGTAGAACCTCTCAAAACACACATCGTGCAGACACTGTCTCCTCTGTACCAACTGTTCCACTCTGCAGATTATTCCCACTGAGCTGCAGCACTGGATTTTCAGATAGCGTGTGCACAGCAGAGGCAGGTTTCACTCACTTTGTGTTCCTGACTCTGCTCACATCACACAAGACAGAGCAAAACAATCCATAGGCATCCAACCTACCTGGACAGGGGCAACAGCACTGCCAGATCTGCTGGCTGATTTAGATACTGTCCTGGGTGCTGACAGGGAAGCATCCCAGCTCTGTCACATTGAAGGGATTTTTATTCTATTAGCAAAGCTTTTGTATCTGCAAAGGGCCTTTCAGCTGTACAATCACAAACTGTACCCAGATCACATTCTCTCTCTGTAAGCTGCTATGTCTCCAGGTACCGTGAATATTATCTCCAGGCTGATTCATTCATAACCACTTGCACATGTCTCTCTGTGTGAGGTAGTTCTTTCCAAAGAAAACCAATGGAAACTTCTCCTGACCCCATCTCTGGGGTACCCCTGAAAACACCTGACATTTGTCTACAGCTCTATCACACACCTGACCAGAGCAATTCAAGGCAAATCAGGTTCACCAAAATAAGATCTTTTGTAGGTCAGGTCTGTTCCAGGTCAGGATTTTCAGGGTCTGCAACGGACCTCTTCAGGTGTGAGATACTGGATTCCAATCTCACTGGATCAGTAAGAGTATTTTCTTATAGGTTTGGGATCAACTCAAGTGTATGTGGGGCAGGAGGGGCAGGGGCTGCTCCTTCTTTGGGATCCTGTCAGGATGGTGTGTGGGAGCTGTTGTCCCTCAGGGAGGGCAGCCCAGCAGCCTGGGAACTCCCATGGTAGGGCCCAGGCCATGTCCTCCATGGCAGGGCCAGAACTCACAAGGCAGGGCTGTCAGTCAAAAGAGCAGCCTGGTAGCCCACCCACACCATGTCCCCTGGGACCCCTGACCCAGCCTCTGATTAACTACAGCACCTCTCACTTGTGCCTGGGGCTACTGAGTGGTCAATGAGCCAAAGTCTCACCTGAGAGGGGTGGCCAGACCACATATAAACAAGAGCAGATGTTTCCCTTTCATCTTTGGTTGTCAGCACGTGAAGTACTTTGGAGGTAACTCTTTTTCTCTTATTCTAAGCATTTTCTTTACTCTCTCCTTTCTCTAGTCCTGTTCTCTTTATCTCTTTCTTTATTCTTCTCCCTTTTTTGGGTAACAAAACAGATGGGTTGTACTTTACTAGGCTGTGTGAGTTGATGTGTATTGGGTACTTTGTGGAATGCTTCTTTTCCTTGGTTTTGTGTTAACCCTGTGAAACTTTTTTCAAAATCTTTATTTTCACACTAAGTTAAAAGAATTCTCTTGGGCAGCATATGCAATGTTCTCTCTTTATGTGATTTCAAGGTATTAATGAACCAAAAAGGCTTTGCAAATGTTTAATGAAAGAAGACTTTTGGAGCCTTAAATATATTTTGAAAAGCAAAACACCTGGGCTTGCTCGTAGCTTGGATCCAGTCTTATATCAAGTGTCAGGTAAACTTCAGTGTTTGAGCTCAAGGTGGAGCTGGACATCACATCTTCACATCCCACAGTGTCACTAATACATTGTCTTCTTTCTTACACCAAGTCTTTCCTTCTTCAGGTAAACTTGGCTGTACGAATAAAGAGAACAGGCAAGTCGGTGTCTGTACCAATGGTTGATGTTTATGAGACACTGCAGACACACACACTAACGTTTTAGCCACCATAAACCCAGGCTCAGCTTAATCCAAGTTTAGTGGGATCTCAAGGCTCCTTTCCGATCCGTAGTCCCCTTTGCCCTTCTGATTTTGCCAGTCAGTGGCAGAGTTACTGTCTGATGCCTTCAGCTTCTTGCTCAGTTTCACAGCTGGGAAGAATCCTTAGCTCTGACTTAGTCCCTTGCAGTGTTTCCCAGCCTGCTGGTCAGGGCCACCTGATGTACTGCCTCTTGGTCTTCTTCAGAACATATGTTTTTGCTGGACCAACCAAATGCCTTCTACATGTTGTGACTCCTTCTTTCCTCTTGCCTTGTTCTTCTCTTCCTCAGCCCTAGCTAACCTCAGCCTTCCTCTAATCCTAGCCACAGAATTTTAGCTTTCAACCATTTGTATTTTCTCTAGCACCTGTCAGACCTTTTACTGAACTAATGTAATTAACTAAAAAGGCACAAAAATATCCAGTCTTTCACTAGGCTTTTTATTCTCCCTTTCAATCACAAATATTAACTCAGAAAAGTCTCTTCAGCAGGCACAGGGTGAGCAGTGGGAAATCAGATGAGGGGGCACAGAGAAGATGGGAGTGTTCAGTTTGTTTCACCATGCCTTGAGAAACCATATCCTTATATTCAATTTGTTCTTGACAGTACAAGGGAAGCAGCAGAAGTGCAGAGCCAAGTACAGGGCACGGGAGAACAAACCTGTTCTTCATACTGGCAAATGTTTTGCAAAATGCCACTCTCAGAGGCAGAAAAATGGAAGGGCAGGGTGAAACATCTTTCATTTGTCATACCCAGGAATTCTATATAGCCCTTCTTGCTGCCTGACTTTCACAACAGTCTCTCAACATGTCTCGCTCTTTTCTTTGGTTGGCTTCTTGCCTACACTAGTTCCCTTCGGTCCAGGTACCTGAGCAACTTCTTGCTTAAAACTGGCAAGGCTGATGACAGCATTTGCTTAATTCCGTCCACAGGCACAGGCTTCAATTTATATACTTGATTTTAGCCCTATCCTAGCCACAGAGTCCGTTGAGCCCTCCCCCCCCCAAAAAAAATTACATCTTCTCTGTAATCAGGTGTTCAGCATCTCTTCTTGGGTTCCCCAGTAGGTTTTAATGTGCCACCTTGGCAGCTGGCATAGCATTTCAATTCATGTACCCCCAGTTATATCTTAGAGTCACATTTCTATGGGATCCAGCCACCAGAGGAACAGAGACCCTCAATGAGTGAGCAGAGTTAGTCCTTCTGTGCCCTAGGCATAAACTAGAAACTGTCATAGAATCAGAATCCTGGGGACACCAAACCTCCCCTAACAATGTAGGCAACTGTGCCAGTGTCATAATCATGGAGTCATCCCGTGTTTTGGGTTACAAGGGATGTTAAAGATCATCTAGTTCCAGTCCCCCTGCCATGGGTAAGGACACCTTCTGCCAGACCAAACTGCTCATTTTCTTGCATTTTTTTTCCTTCCACCCAAAATACTATCTCCATTTTCCTGCTGAGTTTTTCTGGCACTTTTTTTTAATGACACTTTACTTTGTTCCATTCCGAAGTGTTCACAATAGGCTCTTAGAGCACTTAACTGTAAGAGATGTCAGACTGAAGCTTTTTTTCTTTAAAACTGACTGAAAACCTGCAACTCCATCCAAAGAAGGCAAATATTCTACATGAGAGTAAGTTTCCTGGTATTTTGATTCACACAGAGATGAAATGATATGCTGTATTTTAAAGTAAGCTTTTTCCCCTTCCTGCTGTGATGTAAGAAGTTGTTTTGTGAATCTTGTTGTTTATGCTGGAAAGATCAAGGCAGAGAAAAGAGTGAAGCAGTAAGTTTCTTGTTTCTTGTATGTGGCATCAGTTCTCTGGTGAAGTGAGTTTTCAACTAAAAATGTCTGTGATATTTTGAACTAGAAGGAGGACTCTGTTTAAAGAAAGCATGAAATCACTATATCACCTATTCTACTAGGTGTTTGCTGCTCAGTAGAGACTTTTTTTATGAGATCAGTGCTATGATACTTATAACACCCTGGTGAGTAAACACTGTAGGGTTAATGCTTCAAAAGAGCATATTCTTTTTCCGTAGTAAAGAAAAGAAGGGTGTGGAGCTGCTGAAGCAAGTGCAGAGGAGGCCGTGGACATGCTCAGAGGGCTTCTCTTTTCTGGTGACTGGCCGGGAGACCTTGAGACGTTCAGCCTGGAGAATTGAAGGATCCAGGGAGACTTTCCAGCGCTTTCCAGAACCCAAGGGAGCTATGAGAAAGCTGGAAAGGGACTTTTGACAAGGGCATGGAGTGACAGAACAAGGGGGAATGTCTTCACACTGAAAAGAGTGCAGGTTTAGATTGATATGAAGAAGAAATTCTTCCCTCTGAAGATGGGGAGGCCCTGGCACAGGTTGCCCAGAGAAGCTGTGGTTGCCCCATCCCTGGAAGCGTGCAATGACAGGTTGGATGGGGCTTGGAGAAACCTGGGATGATGAAAGGTGTCCCTGTCTGTTCAGGGATTTTGAACTGGACATTCATTAAGGTCTGTTCCAACTCAAGCTATCCGATGATTCTATAATCATGAGTTTATGATTCTGTGATGTTTTGTGTTTAGGATTCTATCAGAATGATTCTGTGATAGAGTTGATAACATTATTAGGCGAAGCTTGATGTCCCCAGAAATCCCTTACAGATCTGCAAATCTCCCATGTCAGTGAAAGATTGGTTACAACTACTTTTTTGTAAATACGGAGCTATGACACAGCTGTATATTTCTGCCTTGCCCCAACAAAAAATAACAAAAGGAGCCTAGATATTTGCTGTCTCCTTTTGCACCAAAGTTTCTTTGAGTGTCCTCTTTAAGTTTAATCTTGGCTTAGTCAGCTCATGAGCTTACAAAAAAAAAAAAAAAA
>VXBA01000302.1:246994-257960 GCA_013399895.1 Serilophus lunatus
AAAAAAAAAAAAAGGGAGAGAGCAGAAGGGGTGAAGGAAAGCAAGTCCTTATGCCAAACTAGTCTGCTCAAAATTTGCACAAGCATTAATCAGCACATTGCTGCAAAACAGAACAAATAGGAGCATCATGTTCTTTTGAAAGACCAGTTTAAAGGGTTTTGAACTGACTCAGACAAACATATCCCTCAGGGACATCTTTGATTTCTACATTGTTCTCCTGATCACACAGTGTGTTCCCAGAATGAGATTTTTCAGTTTGTCTTCTTTTCCTTACTGTGTATGGTATTTAGGCAGAAAATCTGTCAGAAAGAAATAGCTGCATATAAATGTTATTCTTAGTACAGTTTCTGATATTATAGCTCAGCATGTTTGGAATATTGATCACAGCTCTTAAATTTGCAATTAAAATAATTTCTTTTTCCACTGATTTTTTGACTAATTTTATGCAAAATACAGCCTAGAATTGACATAAGGGCAATAGAAAAATGCACAGAAAAATCTGTACCAAGCTAATTGTTAAACATATGGTCACATGCCATGGAAGTGGGCAGGCAATATGAGCAAGAAGTAAACAGGGACACTGAGTATCTTTGTAAAGACAGAAGCTTCCATTACAGCTGTTACTTGCATTTTCGTTCATTTTTTCTTGCCTGAATTTCTCACGCAATCTTTATTTTCTTTTTCCATGTTTGTGGAGAGTTTATGTTCTCTCACAAATGTGCAGAGGTGGAGAAAACTAAGGTGAAAGGCATTAGAAGTGTGACCCTTGAGATTCTGGAATACAAGTTTTATGGCGTGACAACCAAAATAAGAATGCTAAATTCAAAGAGATGGCATGCAATAAAAGCATGATGGGATAGGATTTTCATGGATTGTTTGTCATTATAGATGGTTAAAAGTTGAATATATATGTGGGGTTTTTTCAATCTAGAAAGTTTAGCTGGAAGGTTTTCTTAATTTCGTCTTTCTTAAATTTCTTTTTCTACAAATGTAGTCACTTGCAGTCAAATATCTTACCCAAAGAAGCTGAGGCTGCCCCATTCCTGGAAGTGTTCCAGGACAGGATGGATGGGGCTTCGAGCAACCTCGTCTAGTGGAAAGTGTCCCTCCAGTGACAGAGGAAATTGGAATGGGATGGTCTTTAAGGTCCCTTCGAACCCAAACCATTCCGTGATTCTTTGATTCTGTGATCTTGGGTGCACATCAAATATTTACCTATTTCTGTATAGCATAAATCAAATTCACATTCAGTGCAGCTTACTTTTTCCTTCTACACTTTCCACAATGTTCTTAGTCCTTGCTCAACCAAATTTAAAAAAACAACATATTCCGTTTTTAGTGCTTTAGTGGATTGATGATCAATATGTTCAATCTCCTTCAGTCAGTATCTGAGCTGGAGGTCACTCCATTTGAACTTTTTCATCATTCTTCACTAAATGAGTTTTTCTCAGGTTATATTCCCCATTCTACTCCTCAGTTTCTTTATTGCATCATTAACCAAATCTTAATCATTTACTGCACTGATCCCCACACGAGTACCTTGGTTCTCCTCACAACTGCTTATCTCTGTCCCTTTATTTTGTCTTGTTAATACCCAAATTCAGAGCCTGCATAAATTGCTTCGGAATATTGTGTATGGAATATTGTGTATAAAAGGGTATTTTAAATGCTCTTCACTGAAAAGATAGGTAGGAATTTTCATTCTTTTCTCCTTCCATTTTCTTTTTAAAAAAACCCAAGCATTTACAATTATCATATGTGTACAAGGATTTCCTTATATAGCAGAAAAAGAAAAAAAACAGCAAAATCCTGTTTTAAAACCCTTCTCATTTTTACAGTGACTAACATAGCACTATAAGTACATGAAAATTAATTGAAATTGCCAATTTTTATTATAATAAGGTATCTTTAATGTTTTCCAATCTTTTTTATTAACAGGAGACCTCATTGTTATTTAGATTATTACAGCAAGCACTGCAAATGCATTTAGTCTTTATTGATATTCCACTCAGATCTGTCAAAGGACTAGAATTTCATTACTTCCCTCCTTTTTCCTAACAACTTTAATCTTTTGTTTAGCTCCACTATTTCCCCAGGTGACGTCTCTCTGGGAAACATCAAGGAACATGAGAACAATAGAGAATTGATCACCTACAATTCTTTATTGAACCTATGTTTTGTCAACAGCAACCATCCCTTTTCAATGAAAACAATAATCACTAATCTTGCATTGTAGGAGACCTGTGGAATATGGAGTATGTGGAGTTGGGAGTATGAATGAGTGGTACAGGGAAGCACCAATAAAGTAAATAACTGGAAAAAATTAAATCGTTCCCTATTGACTAAGTTTTTATCTCGAACTAAAACCTGCTGATGGAAATCAGCTTAGAGCTGCCAGGTCTGTCAAGATGATAACATGGGATACAGTGCAATAATTTAATGATTTAAATTTAGTTTAGTGAAGCCAAAACCATCTGGTAGAAAGGACACTTTGGCAGATTGAGTGGAGTGAGAATACTGTTCTTGTTGCTGTTATGGTCCGATAACAAAGGAAAAATACACAACCAAAGGCATTAAAAAATCATTTGCAGTCCATCTCCCAACCAAGTTAGAATAATAAGAGGCAGAGCACTAATTATAATTGTATGAAGTTTCCCAGCAGAGACATCGCAAACCAATTGCCACTTGTCTGTTCTCAAGTATTTTCAGCATGCAAATAATCTTTAAATGCACTCATTTGTGACATCTTTTCATTTATGTGACAATATTATTGCATTTGTGTTTTCCCTGGCAATTGTTTTATTGTCATCTGGGAGTGATTAGTGAAACACTTTAGAGAAAGTAAGAACATCTCTAAATCTGCCCCTGATTTTAGGTCTGGATTGAAATGGACTCAATAAAATAAAATTGTGCGTTTTAGAAAGACAGAGAATCTTAAGATGCTCATTTCATAGGTAGGACTGTTACAGAAAATGAGAAGGCCACACACACAATACAAGGGTATTAGGCTTCAATATTCCATGTTCATCCTCCACGGGGATCTTTTAAAAGGTAAATTTGTTTTTATATAATTATGTCTTTATAGAACTGGAGATGTCCTGATGCTTTTAGACTATGTGGTGTGCCATCTACCCACTTTATTTTATTCTTTCTCAATATCACTTTAGAGACTTGATAAGTTTTGAATCTGGAAAACAGGTAATACAGAGGTGATTAGCAGAGAAAAATGGAGGAAATGAAACAGAAAAAGGAAAAGGAATAGGACAGGGTGTGAGGAAGGGAAGACCAAGGTGGAAAAATAGAAGCAAAAATACAGAAAGTAAAAGATATGCTGTGGTTGGACCTGACAATTGTGCATGCAATCTTTCTTGAGGCTGATCTTGTTCCTCATCTTGTACTGACTTTGTCCCAGCCCATTGCACAAGAATGTTGGGAAAATCAAATAATTCAGGAATTCATTTATCTCTGTTATCTCCTGCCTACACATATGTCCTGCATCCTGACAACGGTGATTCATGTGTGTCAATATTTAGACCATTACCCCCACTGAAAGCAACTCAGAAGCCTCAAGTTATTCGTTCACACCATGTTTTGCAGGTTGGTCTTTGGAGTGGAGGAAGGATCAAAGGGATCAGTTAATAGATCACCTGTCCGTTCCCAAACCTGCCCTTTCAGATATTTTGCTTTGTCCCCAGGAGAATTCAAATCAAATTAATAGTGAACATGAAAATAGAAAACAAGGAAAAACCAAAAACCAAGCCCCTCTTGCTGCAAACTTTAACAATTTAAGCTTATTTTTGTAATATATCTATAGAAAGAACAAAAGAACAAAACAGCATGGTGATGTCAGCCTGATTAGTATGACTGAAAATAATACTAGTATAATATTATAATGAATATAATATGTGTATATAATATATAGTATAATGAAAGGTCAGCTATGCTCCATATGCCACAAAAGTTCATGCATCCCACTAACAGCCAGCAATGCTAAATATCTGTGTGTGGATATGTGAGAGGTGAAAGCAAAAAGCAAGATGTTATACAGCTTTGTTTTCTTTAGAAAAAATAGTTGACTTGGATATTGTCAGAAAAAAAAAACAAAACAATCTGCATAAGGGCATCACAGAACATATGGTTTGCATATAAGATTTTCTTTTAGAATTATAATCAAGCATGTGTTACTTTATGGCACAATTACAGAGGGAGATAAATGAATGTATGTTCTGCATTTCTGTACAGATTTCTACAGCAAGAATTAGCTTTCCTGCACTCTTTATCTTTTTCTAAGACAGAAATTACTCAATTTCCAGGCATGAATAAACAAACAACTTTTATATATTTGTAGGTAGTTAAAAAAGGGATAAATTAGGCCCTCCAATTACAGTGTTGCAAACATTTTCTTCATTTGATGAGTTTGCAAGGATGCAAAATACTTGTGTGAACAAATAAACATTGCCTGTATTCAATTAAACCACTGCTTCCTTCATGTTTTAATTACATAATTAATGTGATAAATTAAACTGTTTCTCAGCAAACCATCTAGTCTAAGCTCAGAATTTATATTAGTGTACTTTGCTATATGTGCACAAAAAGTAATTTGGATCATGAAATTATCTCTGAATTACTTCCCTGTTTTCACTTCCACTTTGAAGGAAAAAAAACCAAACAAATCTATAATAGACACTAAAACCTATTTCATATTGCTGTACTTTGCAGCAGTGGAATACGCAGAAGAGTCAAGATAATTTTATCATACATGGCCAATATACTTTCTAAATAAACTTTGGGCTGATGCTCAAAGGGGATCTGAATAGGATGTCCTAATAGTGGTAAATCCCACCCTATTCCATACGTAGCACACATTTAGCATGACTGGATGAAGAGTCCTTTAGCAAGGGCACCAGGATCGTTTGCCTGCAGGATTCTGTCCTGTATCCATCAGCACACAGTGTGCTCTGCTGCTTTTTTTTTTTTTTTCTTTTTCTGCTTATTTCTATGTCATTCAGTTAAACTCAACAACTCCCTGCATCAGGAGGCTATGGGGAGCCTAATTAAGAAAGTTAGGGAGAACCATGCAAGAAAAGTTCATTAAGAACCAAACTGCAGGCTGCTGAAAGCTGGGTGGATACACAAAGGAAATGTTGAGTGTTCACTTTTTTCCTATAATCTGCCCCAGATTTCAGTGTGTAACGCTGTTAACGGGAGGGTGTTACTCCCGGTAGGGAGATGGATACAACACTTAGCTCCAGCAGGGAGAGAATTACAGCCTGTCTCACAGGGCAGATACATTATTTAACACAACAGGCACAGGCTTTGAGCAACAAAAATCAATCACAGGCATCTGAAGGATTATCCTACTTGATTGAAAGTCTCCTCAGACAGAGCTGGTCTCTCCTTGGGCTCCAGGACTTCAGCAAATGTAAAGATTCTACTTTATTTACGAACTTTATTGCTGGTACAAACAGTAACTGCTAGTTAGACATCTATCTGGAAACTCATTCCCTGTAATTTTCCACTTCCTTGCTCAGCAATGAGATGCTATTAGTAGTATCTGCTAAATGTATAGAATTATGGAGTGTTTTGAGGTGGAAGACACTTTAAAGATCACCTAGTTCTAACCCCTTGCCACGGCTGTCCAAAAGCTTAGACTATCAAATCATTCAAAAGAACTTGGGGTAAAAATGAACTGTGGAGCAGCTCACAAGGTTCCAAGCTGGCACAAATTCACACTTCTACTGATACCTTTGGGTAGACAAGGTCTCAAACCGTTACAGGTCAGGTGGTTTTGCCAATCTGCAGAGAGGGAAGAAGTGGCAACTGAGACTAAACATGGAAGACTGTACATGTTCTTTCTTTCCTTCTCAGAAGATGAGGATTAGTGGAAAAAAAAAAAAAAGCATAAAAGACAATTCTGATAAATACACCACCACTAGGAAGAAGGATGTGCTCTCCCAAGATTATCATAATTATGTGTCATATTTATGCAGCTCACTTTTCCTGCCATTTACCAGCATATAAGAAAATCCTAGTGAAGACAAGGCTGAGCTGGATAGGGTGCAGGTTTGACAACTGGATGCTGACAGAGCAGGCACAGCTGCAAAAAGGGGCAGGACGGTGAACAGAGCTATGCATGAGTAGGCTACAGGATCATTCATACTCCTGAAGTACCATCTGTTGATTCTTCTCACTCAATTAATTGCCACCTGAAGTCTCGTCTCCCAGGTGGTAGATAACAAGAAGGCAGTTTCTGGAATCTCAGAAGGAAGCACCATCCCAGATGTTCATTAGAACCAAACAAACACTGAATTATTTTTAATTATGTTCCAAAATAGAGTAATTCATGAAGAGGTTGAATATTTCACATAGTAATTGCTAGAGGGCTCGTTCCTCTCTCCTTGTCCCAGGAAGATGGGACAATACAAGTAGTGTTTCTGCTAATAAAACTGAGCCCATATGAAATCTGAAATGAGACAATTGTGGTGAGGCTTTAGTAGTTTTTACTGGCTCTCTGGTGCATTTGATTAAATCAGTGCAATCTATATTAAAACAGAGGTTTTCACATGCAGAACTTCCTAAAATATTGGAGAAAACATTCCAACAACCCGAAATTAATTTTTACCTTTCCACAACAAAACAGGGAAAAGAAATACAGTGGAGAGGAGGGGGAAGTAAACAACCTTTACCAAAGCCAAAGTTGCAGAATCTTTCAAGACAATGAAGTGTCAGTTCTACTGAAGCTGACTGCACATTAAGGACAGATGGTTGATTACACGTATACTCGTAGTTAGGGTAACTTCTCAGGAGACTAATTTCCTTTGGAAAGGAGGATTAAGGTGCAAAAGAGGTGGCGTCTGTCCCTGTATTCAGGAGATTTATAAGCTAAAGGACAGATTACAAAAGGCTTCTAAAGAAGTAGTATATATAATCTTAGATGTTTTAGGAATGGAACCGTTTCAGAAGCTGAAAGTGTAGGCAAGCCAAGTTAAAAACCCTTAAATAAAAAACCTGGGTCACACTGAAATGTTGAAAGGAATATCACAGTTCTACTCAAAGAAAAAAAAATAGACAAAATACATGTTCTCTGAATCTAAAAAGACATTTGTCTTCCATGAAGGAAAGGAATGCAGTGTAAGTCTGCAAGAGAAACTTCATTGAATATTCAAACTTCAAATCTCCACACAAAAAATTAAAACAATCTGGCATGTTTTCTTCATTGCTCAAGACCTTGGCATATATCTCCTGAGTGCTAAATATTTTCTTTCTTCACAGCAATGCATTGATGAGATCAACCTCCTGATAAACTCTTGGGAAGTTCTCATACCCCACTTTCCCCTGGTGCCTCAGATGCCACCAAAGCTTTTTCTAAACAACCCAAAGTTAGGATAGAAGGGTTTATAGTAACACCACATTTTTTAACTCTGAAGCAGCAGAAAAAGATGAAAATATTGAAGTAATTCTTTCAGGATTTTTGAGCCTAGGTGACATACCTCATTTGGTCCAGTTTAACCTGCTTAACATATGCTTAAGTTACTATAGTACCTTTAGTGTCAGTTGAGCACAGTGTGGGATAGTCACACTCTCTGCTTCCAGCATCTCACCTTGATGCCTAAATTGGTGTCTGAAAGCTTTTTGAATGTATATATGACTCCTAACTCTGTAGCCAAGGTTAGGTACCTCAAGTCAGTTAAAGCAAATCCCTTTTGTTCCTCAGAGTGCTATAGATACACTCTTTTTGCACATGATGTAAGGGCTTTCTCTGTGTGTGGTTTTGATCCTGCAGTCAAGAGAATTTCTTTCATTTCCTTTATATTCAGCTATTACCAGGCAAGAAGAAATACTTGACATAGACTGAAAGCTTTTTATTTGCATTCTTGTGTAACCTTCTCTTTTATCAATTTGTCATTTTGCTGATATCCCTCTCATGCACCAAGGCATTTATTAGAATCATTATCAGCTAGCTCTCAGATTACTTTATTGTCATGACAAACTGAGTTGTGCTGTGCCCAGCTTGATGGATGGGTTGGATATTTTTATACTCTTCTGGAAGATAGATCCTAGTATTTTTGACACTCAGATTCCTTCCTTGGTATGTAAAATCAAGGCCAAGCATGAGTGCACTTTAAGAAACAGTAATTTCATTGTCATCAAAGAAAAGCTCTAAGCTCCCAGAACTGAAGTGTGAACTGCTGAACATAGATCTAAATCTGGGGTTTTTCAAACATCTCATCAGCTTCAGTTTATGGGAGGAAAAATTAAATTTAGCCACCCAATAGCTTGACATTCAGTCCTAAAAAGCAAAATACATCTCAACATGTGAATTAAGACTATAAAGAGAATCCAAATGGTTACTTAAACTTCACACCAAGGCTTGGCTTCCTCCTGATAAAGGTAAGATTAACACCTGAACAAGTGACCCTAAACTGCACTGAGCAAGGAATCCATCTCATCCTCAGTAAGAAATCTACTTTCATTGCTTCAGATGAATCTCACCCTAAACTACCCACTGATGGTTCACCTCTACTGAATCTGGTATGGAGTGATGGTCTGTAAGAGCCAAGGATCTGTAAGAGCCAAGGACCTCTTCACTTCCTTCTTTTCTTCATTTGCCTGTCTTTGTCAGCAAGGAACAACCCCGAGCAGTCCATGGAGAAGTGAAAAGTTATCCTTTTCCCCCCAGTTCTCAAATGAGGATAAATACTGCCTTAAATTCTTCTTTAACACACAAGGGGAAATTTTTAATCCTCCTTCTTATTCTCAATTAAATATTTTTTAGCTCAGAGCAAAAATTCTCTGAGTGGTTCTGTTTTCCTTATCTTTGTGAGAAACACTCTGCTGGGAATATCTGGACATGATCAATGACTATGTTTTTTTCACATTATCTCAGTCTTCCTGGGGCTCTTTTTCTACCTCCGTAAAACTGTGAACCAATGATATGTTCTGGATTTATGTCTTTGCCAACATTTCATTTGTTTAGGAGCTATTTTGATCATATGCCTATGCATTTAAATTGCGAAGCTGTTGGGCCAAATTCTATAAAAGACAGGTGATAAAATAAATTTTGTGCTTCAGGGTCATTATTACTGTCTATAATGTTACAGCCAGCATTGAATAGACATCAGTACCTACTTTCAATCTCCACCCAAGGTCCTGTAATGCTGCTCTGCAGATGATGTGAGAAGCAGTCAGTGAATACAAGCTGACTGCAGCTGTCCCTGTAAGATGTTTCCCTTTTCCAGACATGATTCTGTCATGCTGGACCAAAAACCCCCCTCCTGATATATCCAGAGATCTCCAGTATTTGTTTTTTCTGGATCCATATGCAGAATAAAAGCATATGGACAAGCACAGCAAGGTTTTGAGGGGAAAAGTGACACAAGCAGAAACCCTGTCCTAAAAAGTTTGTGTCTCAGCTACATAATGTCAGCTAGCACAAATAAGAAATAACCCTAAAAGTCAGGATACCTTACTTGTCTCCACAATTTTTCACTCACCTCTCTCTAATTTAAGAGTAGGGTTTCATAGGAACTGTTTTCCAAGCTGCAATAATCTTTAATTCAAAATAAAATATTCAGTTGCTATGATCAAAAATTGGCAAGTCTATGTTCATGCTTATGTCAAAATGCTCTTATAATAAATGTAGAGTATCTCATCTTCCTCTCCCTTCCTTGTTACTTCTTTTAGCTCACTTGTGCTTTGGGACAAGGTTTTGATATTTAACATGTTCATACGTGTGATACATAGCAAATAAACCTAATGAGCACATAATATATTGAATAGCTACCACTCCATGACAGCATCTGTTATGTTCTTTGATATAAAATATGAACACTTTCCCTGGTGCACTGAAAATTACCCAACTTCCATCACTTCTGTATATGTTTATAGAGTAATCATTCATATAAGTTTTCTGTGATTTTTTCCCATGCAATATGCAATCTCTAGACTTAAACCCAAAAGATTCTGTGTTTCTAAAATACAGTTTAAAAATAAAGAAACGTGGCCTTCCTTGTTTTGTTTTGTTTGGATGTTTTTTTCCCAGAATCATGAATATCTGCAAACATAAAAATGGCATTACAAATGATCAATGAAAAGCTACATACACATATTTTATAATTTTTTGGACAGTATACCAAAGAAAATAATCCCCCTGGTTCATAACCCCAGGCAACTCAGCTCTCCTTTAAATTGTGGCCAACTACACAAGACTTTTTTTAGAGATATTATCGAGTGTAAACTATTTGAATAGCACAATGTCTGATAAGCATCAGTACATTGATTTATTCTTACAGATAAAATTTAGTGCAGCTAATGGATTAGACATTAGTGAAATATGGAGGAACTCAGCATTTACTGTTCATCTGAGTCTATTAATCTTCAACAAATTACAGTGTATCAAATGCTTGGTGATAATTGATCACGGTATATTGATGGTGTGTGAAAAGCTCATGCTGATACTCCATGGTGACTATTAATAAATACACTTTTAATTTAAGTTAGAGAAGTTATGGGGGTCAAATCAGTATAAAGGAATTATTGAAAACTTTTTTATTATATATAATTACTAGATAATATTATTTACTATTTGAGCAACAAGGGAGTCTGACATGATTCACAATGCTGGGTAATAGATGAATATGCAGAATGCAGTCTCAGTCCTAAGGAGTTTACCAATGAAAACAGTAAAACATTAAAACATTTCTCTTCAGTCCTCAATAGGTACAGGAATTCATGTTAACGTGCAAAAGATACTTCAATTAGTCTAAATTAGAGCCCATTTTTCAGTGAGACAAAGTCATATTAATCACCAGAATTGTTTCTAGTGCCAACAATGATAATACATGGCACTTTTGAGCCTCAAAGTGCTCTACAAACGTTAGGTAATAAGCCTCCTAACATCATAAAATTACTTTCAGGCAGGTGAAAACTCACTTTACTGATTACTTAAAGTAAAAAAAAAAAAAAA
>VXBA01000302.1:257974-330758 GCA_013399895.1 Serilophus lunatus
TTTGAGGAGGAGGAAATCGTTACAAGAAATTGCAATCAAAAAAACAGGTGACTATTAGCCCTACATTAACTATCATGTCATGGCTCACAGCATCAGGACACAAATGTATTATACTGAGATTTGCATGTGCAGCCCATCAATTACCCTTTAATATCAGCTTTATGAGAAAGAGCTTGTTTGTCAGGAGGCTTTCCTGGTTTATTTTAGTTGTGGTTCTAGTTTTCTTCTGCTATATAACTTGATCTAATAAGACAAATTATGATCCTTACAAAATAAATGGCTCTTAATCAGTGGCACTTTCCAGCTCTTTACAAGAGAGGTTGGTCTTGGCTTGTCCCACTTACAGGAGTCCCTCATTAGAAAATTAAAATGGTAATAGATGCAGACTGAGGTAACAGACTCATACAAATATCATACAAATCATTCCATAGGTCTGTTTATCATCATATTGAGGAAAAAAAAAATACTAACACTAAAAAATAAATATAAAAGGGTCAAATCACCAAATAAATTTTCTATTAATTACAGGCTGTACAATTCAGAGAAATATCAGTAATTTTTACATTTCCTTTTGGAATGATCCTCTCTGCACTCTTTCCATGCCCTGTCATCACTTAAGAAAATTTCCACCATATGAAAATATTGTTCTTTTTCAGTTTTGCTCGAGATCTTTTGCAGTTTTCAAAGTTATGTATTCATGTGCTTTTTTGATTTGTAGTTTGGTATTTTGCAATGAAAATCAGATTTACCAAGCATGTTTGTTAGAAGCCATTAAACATATTCTGGATCCTGAGATGTTCTGGAGTGAAGCAGTTTCATTGGTTTCAGTCACACTTCAAAATGAACTCCATCTATAGAACAAGATTAATACACCACTAACACAGAGTTTTCTTAAGCTTTGTATGATGAAATTAATGAAATTCATATGAGTGAAATTCAGCTGGCCAGGGTCTTGAGGAGGATTTGTTTCACCTTATTTTCAAGTTATTAAATGTTTACTCATCTATAAATCTAATAGAGAAACATATCTCTTATAAAATTTGGGTCTATTTGTTCAGATTAAAAGGTTTTGACGATACTCAGCTCCCTCCCACCCACCAAATCCTTGAAGACTAAACTCATCCTTCTCTCTCTTGTTTTAAAGCCCAACAGCTTTCCTTGGATTCATGTAATGGAACAAATATCAATACATTCATCTCTCTGACTGTAGAAAAGGCTTCTTCTACAAATATGGATGAGAAATCTCATTTAAAAATACCACCAGGGAACATTAATCATGGTATTTGTAACTGGATGAAAACTCTTAAACATTTTGAGTTTTCTTCCAGGCAATGAATCTTGGCTAAACCAACAAATATATGCATTTTTATTTCTTGATTCTACTTGGAATAACCTGCAGAATGGTTTGTTTGGGTTTTTTTTTTCTTTTCCCATCTTATTCCATAAACAACAAGTAAAAAGGTCATTGCACTTCAGCTGCAGACCTTCTTCTTGATGCCTGTTTTTGGGGATTATCAGTCCTCTGAGTTTTAGAAAAAGTCCCCAAATACTGTTTTTCAAGGTGAAAAGGTTTTCAGAGCTAGAAAGGTATCATCCTCTTCTAAAATACACTGTATTTTCTCAGTCTGATTTTACAAGAAATTAGGAATTCTCTTTACTTCAAAAATTTGTTGATGAGAAATGCTAAATTTGATTTAGGTTTATGAAAGACTGGAAATGCAATCAGTTGTCTGAGATATCAATAGTCTACATTGTACTGGCTAGTTTAAAATAATAAATGAAGCTATTAGTTAAAAATTCCTACAGAAATTCCTATAAAGGTAAATAAGTCTTTTCAATAAATTAATTTCTGTGAGGTTGGGGGTTTTGGGGTTTTTTTTGGGGGGGGAGAGTCTAGCAAAATCTAATACAGTTGATATAGAAAAGCAATTATGTTTCATTTGGCACATAAAAAAATTAAATTGCTTTGGTTCTTGAGCCTTTCACTTTCATTTATGCAAACTGTCTGCCACTGAAGAATGATTTTGAAAGACCACATTGATCACCTTGTGATTTGTCCAGGAAGCTGTGAAAAAATCATGAGAAAGCAATTAGTTAGAAAAAGCTATTTTTCTACTTTACTGAAGTACTGTATTTCACAAGAAAATGCTTTAAGGGATTTGACATCCTTACTTTCACTACATCCAAACAGAAAATGAAGTGCAGGAAGCTTCTTGACTGTTCAAAAAGTGAGGTGCATCTGAGGAAGAAATGTATTTTGTTTGCTGTATGGTGGTACAAGAGACAGTTTAGGACTGCAGTCTACAGAGATGTGCAGGTTTAACACAAATGTTCCTTTCTTGGAATGACAGCAGCATGTTGCTTTCACAGTGTTAATTGGGTAAGTTCACAGCATCTATATCTCCATTCTGTCGAGGAAATCTACTGCTGATCTGGCAAGCCAAACCTGATTGCTGAAGGGTCAGGAGACGTCAACTAATATATGTCTTGATTTAGCAAAAACATCGAGGATTTACATGTAAAAGGATATAAAACTAGTAGTTGCTCTTAACAAACCACTAAAGCTGCCAGCTTGCCATATGCTCCCCATAAAGAGCTGAATGTTCTCATTACCTTTCCTTACCAGTAATGGACAAACCATATTATCACTCCCTGATAAACCTTATGCCATCCTGAAAATGCAGTTGCTTGTTTTGTTGTCGGATTTATTTCAATTTTTTGTCCCTTCATCTGCTCATCAGTTGAGGTAACTTTAAATCACAGGCAATACTGCAGCTTGTAGGACTTAAGGTAGAGAGGGAGGGTTTTAGATACTTATTGAGTATCTAATGATTTGAGACTTCA
This sequence comes from Serilophus lunatus, assembly GCA_013399895.1. Taxonomy (NCBI): domain Eukaryota; kingdom Metazoa; phylum Chordata; class Aves; order Passeriformes; family Eurylaimidae; genus Serilophus; species Serilophus lunatus. The sequence goes on from VXBA01000302.1 coordinate 260,819, forward strand.
CAAGTAAATTGCAAGAAAGAAGGCAGAAGCAGGAATTCGGAAAGCATAGCTGAAATGAAGGGTTTTCTTCTAAGAAAAGTAAAATCACTTTAAAAATTCAGTTCTTATAAACAACAAAATTACTCATGAACATGTATTGGATTTAGAAAATTGATTTAACTGGGAAAAAAGTGTGAAAGCATAGAGTTTTTGAAAGTAACAGTTAACTTTTTCTGAAATAAAATGCTGAAACAAAAGCTTTCACATCAGAATGTTGAAATGTTTTGCATTGACATTTCCAGAACAAGCCTTCTGAGTTTCCAGTTTACCGTGGATTTTTTTTCATTTAAAATTAATGCTTAATTTTATTTACCTGTGTAAGTTATAGGAGTTTGAGTAAGAGGTTAAAGAAGGATAAGTCATAAAAAGATGTAGATCATTTCAGGTTGAACATCTTGGATGAAGACATCTATTAGTTGTTTAATGCAGTCACAGGTCAATTTTACAGCCTCAGACTTATAAAACAAGCTCTGGCATCCTATATGGGGTAATAAAGCAACCTGATCTGAGGTTTTATTTCTGAAAAAAAAAAAAATAGAGATTTCCAGAGTCATTACATCTTGGAATTTTCAAGGATTGACAAGAAAAGTGGAATCATAGATGCAGAAAATTTATGTCTCCTTAAGTACCTCAGTAGTATGAAAGAACAAGCATGGATATTTTTAATAGAGCAAAATGATTCTGGGTATTTCATATAGGCTGAGCATCTTTCTCAGCATAAGTTCACCTATTGAACAGAAGGATAGAAGGGAAGCCTGTTTAAAGCAAATTACCAGGCCCAGCTTTCTTCTGGGGCAGTCTGGGCTACTGAGTTCAAGAGCAGTCCCTGTATGTTCTTAGAGGAGTGTGCTGGCAGCATGAAAGACCACTGGCTCTTCTCTGAAAACTGTTTATACTATACATGTGGAATTTACTGTCCCAGGTAGCAGGTGTAGAAGCAGTTAGAGGACTAACAGTAGCAGTAGTTGTGATATCAATAGTAAGACTAGTCCAGCAGTACATTTTCTATCACAGAATCATTAAATAGTTTGGGTTGAAAAGGATCTTTAAAGGTCAGCTAGGCAAACCCCCCAGACAATGGACACAGACATCTTTAGCTAGACCAGGTTGCTCAGAATCCCATCCGACATGACCTTGCATGTTTCCAGAGATGGGAATCAATCTGGGAGACCTGTGCCAGTGTTTTACCCCTCTCCTTGTAAACACCTTCTCCTTCTCCTTCAGTTTAAGATCATTATCCCCTGTCCTATTACAACAGATTCGTGTCCTATCTCCTACACTGAAGTTTTCTCTCACAGAACCTGATCAGGATTACTAAAACTGATGGAAAGATTCCCACCAGCCTCACTTCAGGACACTCCAAACCAAACAACACATACAAGAGGTTGTTATGAATGAGAGGAAGAAGTGAGGACTCTGGTGCAAAGGATGTTTCAAAAGGAAAGCAAATACTGTGATGTTCAAACATTAGTCAGTAGATAAACTCACTGTCTTTATTAGGTGTGAACAATATGTTCAGGGCTCTCTTAGAAATCTCACGGTCTAGGTGACAGAAGCAGGAAAAGCAAATTATTTTTCAAAAGAAGAAGAAGCACTATCTTTTCCAAAAGTGTATCTGAAATTCTGGAGACTGAGATGAAAAGGGCATCTCAAAATGGTTGAGGCTTCTCATGCCCCACATACCCCTGCTAGGAGGTGCACAGAGGATGGCAATAGAAAATGTTTAAATAAACTTTACCTAGTAAAGCTCAAGTTTGGTGAGTTGTATATTGTTGGAGGATTCAGAGAGATTGTCCACATGTTGCTACTGCTCTTAGTAATTAAAGTAAGCTTCACTCTTTAAAATTACTATAATTCATTCTGTATCTGTCCAGCTCACCAGCTTTCCCACCTTCAGAGCTTGTGGCTGGAATGTAAATGTTGGCTGGTAGTGGTGGTGTTGCAGGAGTCATTCTCTTTCATTAGCACCTCCACAGGTTTCTCTTAATCATCTCACCGTGCCTTTCCTGGCCCTTGCCTTTCCTTGCCTGCTGCCACTGAGGTGGCAGAAGCACCTTAGATGCAGTTCCCATGTTCTGTGAAGTGGCACTTCCTCCACACAGCGTTTACAACTACTTGGCTGACAAAAGACTTAGGCCAAGTTGACTATTGGCAAAAAGCAAGTTTTACTCGGCTCCTAAAATAAATTGCCGCCTTTTTTTTTTTTTTTTCCCTATCTTGATAAGGCCTGGTAGGACAAGAGGAAATGGCCTCAAGTTGCACCAGACAAGGTTTAGATTGGATGTGGGGAACAATTTCTTCACTGAAAGGGTTGTCAAGCATTGGAACAGGCTGCCCAAGGCAGCGGTAGAATCATCATCTCTGGAGAGATTTCAAAGACATGCAGATGTGGGACTCGGGGACATGATTTTTTGGTGGCCTTGGCAGTGCTGGGGGAACGGTTGGACTTGAAGATCTTGTAGCTCTTTTCCACCCAAAATGATTCTGTGATTATAGGCACAAGAGAGGCTGTGCTTACCAAGGGCTGTAGATTACCAGAAAAGGAGAAAGTGGGCACAGCTTTCTGGCTGTCTTCAAATAGACATTTATATTACAGCTCCTGTGGATGGTGTGGTAGGATATTTGGTAGAGGATAAGGAATGGATCAGCCCACTTAAGCCATCAGTGCTGATGGCCCTACACCTTCCCTTTATGTCATTCATTAGAACTATCTCAAACTATGGATCTGATCCCATAGAGCAGAAGCCTCCACCATGCCCATGTTGTCCTATATCCACTGACCACAATCACAGAGTTTGTTATCTGGCTGGAGTGATCCAAGCCATTAAGACCACTGGTTGGCAGAGGCAGGGTTAGTACAGTCACCAGTCTGCCATAATGGATTGGGATGATTGCTACCCTGATACAATTTCCTCACTTCCTGCATTTTTCTTTGAGTCTCAGAAGATTCTCGCTTCTTTGTAAATTGTTTTATAACCTGAATTCTGTATAACAAGTAAATCCCATTAGAATATCTCCTTATTCTCCATACAATGCAAAATACAGCTATTCAAGTCTGTTCCAATACTACTGTAATCATTGTTCCAAGAAGTTCAAAGTCTGACTTTTCTTTTTTCCTAAGCAGATATGCTCAGTGTAATGAAATATTTTGTTCTGTAATAACCAGCTGTTATCTTAGTCTTCCTCCCAGTAGAGGTTGTTTCTAATACCAACAAGGGATTTTCCACCAGCTTAATTATTTGATCTCACAGTTCTGAAAGTGTTTGGAAGAAAAGCAGAGGGAAAAGTAAGCTTGTATGTTTATTTTAATGGAAGAAGGAATGCTTTGCAGAAATAAGCTCTGGTGATTTTCTAATTCATTTAATTTTCCGGCTGATAGGGTCTCCTTAATTTGACCATCTGTTTATTAGTGTTTGAATATGGATGAAGATGGGAAGGGGATGCCTTTTCACACAAGGAAATGGGAGTGTGCAGAACGTCTGATGGAAAATTTAATCACATGCTGAGGCAAAAAATAAACCAACTAACTCAAAAGCAAAATACACTATGACACACTTAGCTTTGTTTATTGTCTTTTCTGCAAGCTCTAGACCTTCTTCAATCGTGCATTATGTTCATGTTCCACCTCACAGCCAATCTCAAATTCTTCTCTGGAATTTAAATGTGCTTTCCTGCTTTAGGTCTGTTGTTGTAGATAGCTGAATTCAGTGCTTTGCCATCAGATCCTTGCAGAGTGTGAGATCTGCTTGAGTTTCCTCCTCTTGGTCAAAATTAGTTTCTCACTCAGTAAAGAGAGTGTGTCCCTTCTTTCGAACTTTTATTGGTTTGTGTCACGTTAATTATCAGCAGGTGCCCATATCATATATTTTCCAGTTAAAGCAAGAAGGAAAAGCATAATTAAGCACATAACTAACGAGAAAGGCTCTAGTTCAGTCTTCCAACAGGAACCACGAGCACAAAAATGATCCTTTTTTTAAAATACAGCATAATTTTGTGTGATATAGAAACAAGGACTTCCTGAGGAACCACGCAACATTGTTTTAGCCTCACATTTTTATAATTAATTTAAAACAACTAGAGATTCACAGTGTTCTAAGGTATCACCAGAAACCTCCAAAATTCATTTTATTCATTAGTTTATTTTGCAGGGACCTGGGAAGGTCTTTTTATAAAAATGAGTTCCCAACACAAAATAGCTGAGCTATTCTTCCCATTTCCTCTATGTATTCTTCCTTATGTGCTTGCATTGTATATCTACAATGGTTCTCAAACAACAGTTGCTCACCAATTGCAAATAATCCGAGATGAGTTTTGAGGGCAATAAATCTTTCACACCATGGAAACAGCTTTTTCAGTATTAGCCACCTGCTCCTCATAAAAGAAAAACCTGCTACTGCTCTGCAGCAGGCAGAGTATGAATTCCATGAAAACAAAACCATTTGATTTTCTAGTAAAAATACAAACAAGAGCGTAATTCTGTTTTGTTTTACAGTCTATCTACACATTTATTGGGTACCCAGCTACAGCATATGGAGCATCAACCTGTCACAAATCTTTATTCAATGCTAGAGGTTTGGGGCTGTCTTCCCTGAGCAAACCTCTTCCCAGAGATCACCAACATATGCAAGAATGAAAAGTGCCAAACAACACATAAAATGCCCCCCCAAAAATGCAAAAGAACACAATATCCAAATTACAGTCTGGTTTCCAAGGAAAGCATGTGCACACACTGTGGCTCATCTGCTGAGCATTTAGTTTGTTGCTCAACTCATGGAAGTTCAGAATCATTTGTGATTACAGGTGCATCAAACACACAAAGGTGTGTCCAGGATGTAATTAGCTTTGCATTTGATTGATTTTCTGATGAATGAAAGACAATATAATACTCTAATGATTTCAAATGTATCCCTGTCTGTAAGTAGCTACAGGCAAATGTTACAAAATGAGCTGGATGACTAAATGGCAGAAATAGGTAATCATATTTTGCTCATTATAATGAAAATAAAATAGTTGATAGGAACTATTCTTTGGAAAACGAAATAAAACAAATATTAAAGTAATAAATAGAAAGCAGATAGATTAATAATTTAGCCACCTTAATGAATTGAGAATGAGTAATTTCTTAAGCAAATTCTTTTAGTGGTAGGAAAAGTTGGAATAGGTAAAACAATTTTTTTTCCATATTTTCTCTAGTTTTACTGATATTTATAATTATGAAAGTTCTGTAAAAGGAAGAAATGAAACAATTATGTAAAAAACTTTTTTTTCATTACATGAACTATATTTATTAATTTGCTTCAGTTCCCAATATTATAAGTATATGGATCCTCCATAAAAAGGAAGAAGTACTTAGTTCTAATCTCACATTCATTGAACTGTGTCACTGTTTACTCCATTCTTAATACTTTAAGAACAAAGCTTGTTTATATTTTCTTAGATCCAGCTATTCCAAAGAGCTTAAATAAAAATGACAGAGAGCAAGAGAAAAAAATGAAAGGAGAGGAAGACTTAAAAGCTTTATTTAGAGCTTATTTCACATTGAAAATTCAGAATATGAGGTATCAAACCAGCTGCAGTAATTTATTATATCTCCAGCTTTTTGCTATTTCAGAAGCTCTTCATTTCCTCTCTACCTTTTGGGAAATTTTGGCAATCCTGAAGAGAATTTCAGTTTCCACATTGTCTATTTGTAACATCTGATTTTCTTTTTAGAACATATGAAAAGATGGTAATTCCTGCACGTCAGATATCAAGAGAAACTGTCAACAAATAGATATTTTCTGACATAAGGTCCAGTAAGATTTAATACAATTGGATGTACTCAGGAAAGTCCTTTCATGTCTCAATTCCTTATTGAAATTATGCAGGTGGACATAGTCCCAGCAGAGCATACAAATGTTTATGCAGATAGATAAAAACCAGAGCATGATACAAGCTACTATGAAGAAAATTAACTCTATCTCAGTCGAAACCAGTCACATAAAAGAAATTTGGAATGGCAATGGAAATGTTATCATAGCAAGAAAGTGGTCACTGTCTGTGGTCATTACTTCTTTCTTTGTATATCTTAATTATCTTTCCCTTATTATGTCACTAGCAGACTATGGACAAGTGTCTAATTTTACTTGATAATGAGTGCTCTACATGTGCTCTCTGGAATTAGATGTGGATGAGTTCATCAGCCAGCACTATTTCTTATATTTGCAATGTTCTTCTATTAGGAAACACTTTGGAAAAAAAAATGAATGAGGAATTAAAGGAGGCAAGAGAGGAGAGATTTTCATTATTGGTGACATGGAATAATAAAGTCTCTCTTGCCCATTTCTGATTTTTACATTGAAATCAGAAGTTACTCAAATGCTCTCCCTTTAAATTATGTTTATGGAGGTAAAGAATAAAGGACTAGACAAAATTATCTATCCTGCTATTAGGATTATGATTTTGGAGCATCTGCTCCACAGGAGACAGTGCTGCCTAGACGATGGAGCACTCTCCAGGCTGTAAGATACTTGGGTTCATCTTCTAGTTTTTCCACTACATCCAGGGTGATCTTAGACAAGGGCTTCCCACCTTTTATTTTTGCAACAGTTGTAGGTAAAATGAGTCATCAACATTTTCCCTACTTCAGGGGTTTGGAGAACTGTACAGATTCCTGAATAAATGAGATTTCTTGATCACTGAGGACTCATCAGTTCTGTAGGATATTGCCCGGAGCAAAGCCATTGCAATTTGTCTTGCTTTTAGGCATATTTATATCCAGTATAGGACATCAGAGGAAAGAGCCTTCGGGAACACGTGAAGGTAGAAGCGCTTTCCTTCTTTCACTCAGACACTGGATGATTCATTCTGTTACGTAAATTACTCTTTGTGAGTATTCTTTAATCTTGAGCACTTGCCCCAGTTTTTAATTTCTAAAACCAGCCCTACATTGACACTAAGAGATTCTTTCATCCAAATTCTTCTCCTGTGGGCAAAGCTTGTGTGCCCAACATGCAGCGGGAGTAGACTCAGGGCAATGTTAAATAGCCTATTTCTCCCAGTAAATCAATATTTTAGTATGAAGAAACACAGCATCATGAGGACACACATTGTTTCTTGTGTGCCTTAAAACACCTTCCCCCTACACCTCCCTTCTTCCCAGGCCCAACTTCATTTCTAAATTCACCCCCTTCTCCTCACCAGCAGCAGCACAGGGCATTGGGGAATGATTTTTTGACACTTCACTAGAAAACTGAACTCAGCTAAATAAATAGATAAAAATAAGTTTCTTTTTTCTCTGAATGATCATGTGGCTTTCACCATGGAGCTGACAAGTGAAATATGACAGCAAATAAATACCATGACCCAGCAATACAGAATAATTTAGAAAATTTTAATGGGTATAAAATTACTCTCTGTGGAAGTAACCTCCAGTTAGTAATTACAGCAAATATCATTCTCTTAAGAGAATGAGAATGTGTATTATGCATACATTTCTTTAGTTTAATCCCTTGGACATAACCAATTGGGAATTCTTTTGATGCATAGCTTGGATAATTTCATTTTTATATCATGCTTAATTTAAACTCTAGATTGTCTGTATTGGCATGGGTAAACAATATATTTCTCTTCTTTTGCTTATTATTCAGTAGCCCTTGCCAGCTGTAGTGGCTGCATCTCCAGATATCTTATGGGCCCTCTAAGTCCCTGTTAATATTTCAAATATGGTCCAAATTCCATAAAAAGCTTTAAATTAGGCTTTAAAAGCTGTACCTAGGAAAATTTAAAACCAGTGGACAATGTATTTTGATATATAATAACCATATTTCATCTTGTAAGTACCAATTTTGTTTTCGTACTTTTATACCAATTTTGTGACACAGAAAAAAAAAATTGAAAAATCTAAATGCTCGGATTTATCAATGAAAACATCCATATCCCATGTTCTCTGCCCAGTGTTATACCCTCAGTGAGGTATGTTTCCTGTAAACTCCCATTACTGACCTGGTAACAACTATGTTTCTTTTACAATATTGTCATGTTATTGTTCTTCCACAATTGACTTTGAGGTTTTATATAGAAATATATTACCCAAATATATTACCCTCTGCAAGAATAAGGCACTGCACAAAATTAAGTCTGAGATTTGTTTCTAATCCATTCCTGGCCAAGTTTGGCTTTACAAGGGATTCTGCTGGAGACCATTCCTTGGGTCTTCCATCTTTTTTTTCCAGGGATATAGCTAACCTGAACTAAGCAAATCAAAGGGAAAAGGTGTTAATTATGAAGCTATTTTTGGTCTTTTGGGAGAAGTCAGTGCAGTCTAAAGGCTATTCAAGTGACACTAAATATTTCCATGCCTGGTGGTACATCTCTTTACTGATTCTCAGGGATACTCACATTCATCATCTTTCTTATGGCTTATTCTACTCCTAAGAAGATTAAATTAATTCCTGATACTCAAGGATCCTACAAGTAAGTGAAAGTTATCATAGATAGAACAGTAAATTTTGGGGTCACCTGGAACAAACATGTAGATAAAAAAAAAAATGTTTTCTCCCCTCACACACAAGAAAAACAGGCTGTAACATAATTTTTCATAGCATTCATTTTTCTTATTTTAATTTGCAATGAAGAAAGTATCACAGTTATTGGAGCATTACTTCAGTTGTGTAAACACAGGATTCTAATGTCATTTGAGATGCTACAGACATCCTGTCCAGACTGCAGCTGTCACTCCAGAGTAGCTTCACTCATTGCTTTTTCCTATCAGGCTAATATAAATATACTTAATGTCCCAGGGCATCTGAAATGCCATAAAACACCTACATTTAGACAAATTAATTGTTTATATAACTAAAATAAGTTATCCTCTTTAAAAGTATTTCCATTTAGCATATGTTCCTGTCTAGGACACGTTGTGCTCTCACCTCTCTTGTTTCAGCATTTTCCTGACATCCAGAATCCTGTCTAGCTCCCCTGAGAAATCCTGTTCTCATCATGATGTTTTATTTCTTGTGTTACTAATAAGCCTTAGTTGTGTCTTTTAAAAGGTTTACTGTCAAATCCCAGAAGGAATTAAGAAGATATTTTGAACTAATCCCAGAGTGTCTCGTGAATATATTCTTTCCAGTCTGGAGAAAAGATTTCTGTGAAGGAAAAACACAAACCACACCTGTCCCTTCTGTAAGCTCCTGTTGTTTTTCTTACAAAAATTGGACGGTGGGCTTATATTTTGCCTAGTGTTTTCTTATCTTCCCTAGTGATCTGATATCATTTGTATTAACACTGTATTTACTGAAATCACTGAAGTTAAGCTGATTTATGTCACCTGAGGATTTAGCCCATCAGTTCTCATAAACCATATTTTCAATATACTTTGAAAAGTTTAATCCTGCTAATCTACTGAAAGGCAGATGAAAAAGGTTTCAATTTAAAAAAAAAAAAAGTTTTTATTCATTCCTCAGTAAGGCTAAGTGATTTCTGGATTATAGCAACACTAATGAGAAAAGAGGAATGACTATAAATAGTCTTTAAATCAAAAATTTTTATCACTAGGACATATTTCACAATTTCTGTGGTCTTGGTTTGTTTTTGGGGTTTTTTTTCCTCTCTATAATCTTAGCCTTTGTGCATTAAAGTCAATGCATAACTTAGGGCATGATTTCTGAAGAGGAATTTTAATGTTGTGGAACACTCTATGACGAACTGGATCAAAAATTCTAACAAGAAGTCTGTAGCCCAACAGACTCCATTCCCATCTGATCACATAAATACTATGTTTGACTCTCATTCAACAGTGCATTTTCCAGCTTAATTTGACCCACATGGATTTTTTTTTTTTGCCAGGTTCTCCACAGCTGTAGCTGAGCACCTTGCAGTGCTGCATTAGGCAACATGATTAAGATCTTTCAGGTTGGTTCTCTCATCCTCTCCCCAGGGTGAAAGATTTCAAATTGTTATATATGTATAATTAGAAGTACACTTGTCACTTGGAGCAAAAAGTAGTGAGGAATGCAATGGTCTGTAATTTCTCTGAGAATTTATTCCACATCTTTGTCAGACTGCTAAGTGAGCCCAGTACAGACAGTGGTCTATAATCAAATGAATAGATCCCTCCTCAGGCAGCCTTAACATTCATAAAAGATGTTGCAATACATCTGTTGCCACCTGAAAACCTTAAAGGTCTTACTGTGACATACAGATTAGCCATATGCAGCCTTAAAGTAGACAGGGAACAGAGTTAGTCTCAAAGAGTTATTTGCATTATCTTCTAGTAACACAGAACCTGGGACATTCTGGGGTTTCTGGGTTTCTCATGCCAGTGCTGTCTATGTGCATTTGCATTTCAATATAAATGAGCCCTTCAAATACAGTCAGTACTGAAAGTCAGATCATTTACATCAGGAAAAACATAGCAACTCTGCACTATTTGCATTTTAATTACTTTATTTTCACACCTAATCCTATATTTATAAATATATATTTTATATATATGTATTATATATATAAAACATGACTATANNNNCCCCCCCCCCCAATCAAAAGTGACAAAGGTCTGATTTCACGATCTCATTTTTCAGAATTATCATACCATATTGAAAAACAACTTGGAGTCAATGTGAAAAATCACTATCAAATGTTCAAACTAAGGATAATTAGCCATATCTTCACGGAAAGAGAGCAAAAAGGGCAAATAACCACCTTATGGACGCTCTCCTAAGACAAAAATGAAAAGAAGAAATGCAGTAGGAAAGTTATTTAGAAATCTGTTCTTGCTGTTTTGTTTCATCTGTATAATGGCAAGTTTTCCCTTCACATTCCTTGCAGTTTCTGCCAGTTCCACATCCCTGTATTTCATCCACAGCCAGTGATTATGTTTACATGGACTTAAAATGTCGTGACTGAAGTCGGAGCCAGTCATGCAGTTAATTTAAAAACTGACAGATTGTATAAACTTTATTAAACAAAAATAAGGTTTACAATAGCAATGCAGAAGACTCTGTCGCTATGAGCAAGCTGTGCTGAAATACATGGGAATTTCATGTTCCATCATTTCAGGGTTTATTTCTTCAGAATTCTCTTGCTTTTCCTCCCTGCCTTCTTTCTCATAAATGATTAACACTAAAACCAAAAGAAAATGGATTATAGTTAAAAAGGAAAACAATGAGGCCTGGTTCAATCAAATTTTAGTGCAAAATTTCTCTTCCTCCAAATGTGTTGGTTTTTTTTGCCATATGTCATTTGATGTTCAATACTATTGTTTTAATAGACCAAACTTCAGCATTTGAAATCCTTTGGCACTCAGGACCATTTGATTTCTATTGTTGCTTCTCACTTCCAAGACAGAGCGGCCTGGAGATTTAGGAAATCTGGGTTCTAGAATGACCTAGCCACTAAATTTTACATCAGTTTGGGTAAATCACTTTGAGGCTGATTTTCCCTTCTCTTTCTTTGTCTTATGCAACTCATCTGGGTGATTTTTCCATTAAACAATCCCTGCATTAGAACCCAGAACACAGGAATGAATACACACATCTGTGCACTCCACTCCCTTTAACCCAGAGAGTCTTACAAATCCTTCATTCAATCTGGCATGACACCTTTACTGTACCAGCCTTCATCTTGCACTCCAGTAAATTGGAATTGAATGCATCAGTTCCAACACAGCTTTTTCTTTTTTGTGCATACAAACATTTATGTACTTCCATGTACATAAATATACACACAAAGATGGAAACCAGTATTTCAAACAGCGTTACTATTTTCCTCAGCTTGCCCAATATTAATATTCAAAATTAATAATGAGGTTTGGTATTAAAATATATTGAATGTTAATATTACAAATTCAGATTCTTTAATGGTTGAAGCAAAACATCTTGCTAACAGTGAGAGTGGAGAGCAGACAAATAGACAGTTATCATGATGAAACAAAGGGTTATTTTTAAACTCTCAAAGAATTGTCCCAAATAAAACAGGGGTTTTTTTGAGATAGGCATCATCCATATCCAAATACAGAGCAAGACGAATTCCATGACTCCAGCACACCCCAATTTGGAAAACACATTCTAAGGAGAGAACAGGGCAAATTAGATGGCAGAAGTTGTTAACAGCAATGGGAAAACAAAGTAATTTAGACATACATTAGAATGTAGATCCATGCTTCTCTGAGTAAAACACAACCTTCCTAAAGTGCTGCTGCAAACACAATCCCCTTCGTATTGTTGTATGTTTTCCAAGCAATATACCACCATCATGCTCAACATCATAAATATTTTTATTGCTTAAAGTCCTGGTGAAATCTATGATACCAAAGCCCTGTTTATTGCACTTGGACCTTGTGTATTATGGAATTGCTGCCTCTATTGGTCGTAAAACAGTGTTCTGGTCACAGAATATATACCAGCAGCCATTCGAGCCTCAGTCTGCTGCACTTCTTACTCAGTATTACCACAAATTGTCCTTACTCTGCAAAATTCTATTAAAATCAATAATGCAAGCACTTCACCAAACAGAGCATCATAAAGATTGCCTGCAAAAGCCTTCCATGTATTACTGAGTAGGTTGCATTTATGAAATATACATGTGATCAAATTGCAGACTTAATGTTTTATGTCTCTTGTATCTTCTTTCTATAAAAAGCAATGAGAACTGAGGCATAACAAGCAGGCTTTCTGCTTACCTATCAAAAGCTGAAAATCCAGAGTATTTATAGGACTTAACAGTAAACTGATAAATAGTGGCATAGCAGGTAAAAAGCCTGTAAGGATAGGTCTGGTCTTTGTACCACATGTTATTATCAAAAAAGCCTATTGGCAGAACTATGAAAAACAGCCAATTGAATCTATCTTTGGTAAATAAACCAGAATTAAGGATGGAAGAAATTTTAAGCACTCATACAAATCACCCATACATATATTCACACACATTCTTTAGAACAGAATATACTTTATTTATACTATAATAGTACTTGTTTAAAAATCCCTGTTGATAAAGATATCCTCTCAGAAATCTAGTCTACTGCTTCATTACCTTTAAAGTCATAAAGGTTTTTCTTAATGTTCAGACTAAATATCCTTTGCTTTAATTTAAGCCTGGTAAAACTTGCACTGTGTGGAGCAGACATGGAGAATTTATGGCCTCCTGTTTCACAGCAACCTTTTATGTACTGGAAGATAATTATCACATCTCCCTTTAGACTTCTCTACTTTAGACTAAGAAAATCCAAATCTTTCAGAAAATTAGGAATTCAAACAGCTCAGAAAGCTCTTACCATAGATGTCTGAAATTTTGGTTATGCTTATTTTCAAAAAGGAGAATTCTTTTGGAAAAAAAAGCAAATAGCATGGTGTGAACGTCAGCCCTGAACAATGATCACTGGTTTGAGGGTTTGGAAGGAACTGAGTGAAGTATATGCAGCAAAGCCTAAAAAGAAAAGATTGTTGCTGCTGTCATCGTGCAAAACAAGAGAATTTTTATTATAAACCAGCTCTGCAGGGGGAAAGAAAAAAACGGACAACTGTGATTTTGGGATGCATTTTGCTCTTCTCCCTAAGATTTCCTCCACACTGGGAGGAACACTCCAGAACAGTGCTGTGATTACTCTTGGCAACATGAACTCACAAGGACAGTTTACACAGTTCCCCAGCAATCTCTTGGCTCTCATTCATCAAATATTTTAAATATTTTGTGTGAGTGGGAAGCTCAAGAACTAGGGGACTTACCTGCTCAGCGCAGATACTAATGCAGCCAAAAATTGGCATTTGCAGGGCCTAGCAATTTTTCTCCTCCCTAAAACCCCAGAATTTGGCTTCACATCCTTGAGCACCATCTACTGGCTTCTCCTCTGTGGACTTCAAACGTCTAAACCACCAGACATTGTGTTTGTCCCACTATCTCACAGCAGGAGCTCAGGGTGGTGCATAACAGACGGCTCGAGACCAGCCCGTAAGTTGGACTCTGTTTCTATAAAATGTTTGTCAAACAATTTTGAGTAATTAACAATTTCATAATAATTAAAGTCTGTGTCTGGACAATTTTCAGAGAGATAATAAGGCTTAACTGAGCCAGTAAATGATTTGCTGTGAACAGTTCAACCAGCTGTATGCTGTGTATTGCAGATTCTATCCTTTCTGTTTCTTCAACTCAAGTGACAGTTGTTATGTTAAAATGATGAAATAAAGCCTAAATCCCTAAAAATAATAATTAGGCACTAGGGAGCAGTAAACAAGCATAATAAGGAAACCAGCAAGCAGTTAGTTTCTAGCACTGTAAAAAAAGGGGTGTAGCGTATTTCTCAAATCTTCTTTCTCATAATTTGCTTTCCTTGGATGGTTTCCAGATTCTCTGTATTTTCTTCCAGATAATCCCTAACAAGCTAGACATCATGTCTTATTTACTGATCCTGTTCTACAGAACCACATGTAAAGCTTCATATAGGAATTACACAGATGAAGATCCACAACAGAAACGCACAATGTGAAATAATTCAAGGGGCTTTGACAGTTTTACACTCACAGTCTCTCTTCCCATTGTGCCACAATCACACAGGTTTGCCCTTATGTCTGGTCTTCCATTTCTATGTATGACCCTTTAGACTTCAGAATGGAAGCCATTGTAGCAACAGAGCAGGATTTCCAAATGAGATGGAAATGCAAGGCAGAAATAGCATCTTTGAATTTTGTCTGTAGTGACACTTCCATGTTCTTACTCTACAGCCTAGATTCAGATGCAAATTCTTCATTCTCTGTACTGTAAAGCACTTCTTCAGCCCTTACTAATTTCTGGAGCTTAAATTCACTTCCAAATCAAAGACGTAAGGAAGTAAAAAAGACCACAAAACACTTATATCTGTCATTTTTATACTTTAGGAAAGGGAAATTATCATAAGATATATGAATAAAGTTAAGCAATCTATCCATTTCAGAAACCTGTTTTGGCAGCTTGACTCATGGAACTTGCACAAAACTGATTATTTTTATTTTTACACAGCCCTGTTCAGGCAGACACTTTGTCAAGCTTTCTGCACAATGTAGAGAAACACTGAATTAATTTTTCTTTGATAAAGTTATATACACAGTCATAATGGAAAGTTAGTGGGTTTAAGTGTTTGTCAGAACTCGAGCGTTGAACTGTTCAACACGGAATGAATTAGAATTGATACATACAGATATATATGTACATTCAAAGGTCAAGATTTCATCCCACTTAACATGAATTAGGAAAGGAAAGCAGACTGTCCATATAGAGTCACAGAATCGTTAAGATTGGAAGTCATATCCAAGATGATCAAGACCGGTCTTCAGGGACACCATGTATTTTCTGTATTGGAATCTTTACAAAAGGTTTCTAAAGTGTATATAAACTCCCTTCTGATGCTGAATGGCCTTGAAATAGATTAGTTTTGTGTTTCATAAGCATGAATACCATGGTCTCATTTGGATCAGATGGCTGTGCCTCACAAACCTGACAGTGGGGTACCAGGAGAAGCTGAACTGCCTTTCTCTGCCTAAAAAGAGATTGTCCAGTGGTAGGGTCTTTCAGCTAATAGGGGCTCTACACATTTCACTTCTCTTTCAGCTTCATGAACCTGAAAATTCAATTAGAATTATCACTTGTGGCACATTGCTCTTACTGTCACAGATAGGACCTGTGCAAGAGTTTTTAATTAAGCAGCAAATGAAGCCTGACATCACCTTTGACTCAGCCGTGGATCAGGATGTGGTGAGGTGTCTGCCATCGCTCCTGATGGGTTTTCATGTCTCCTCTCTGTCCCTTGTGCCAGCTCAGCCTCTTTACGTGTTTCACATGGTAGAAAGTGTTTGAGAGTCTGAAGAGGCAGTGGGAAAGGAAGGAGAGAGAGCACTGATTTCATCCCAGAGGATTTAGCAGGTTATTCTGACACACTGAGAGTGCAGAGACTCTCCTGCGTCAATGCCGGTAACTAAAGCTGGTTAAGTGCCTCCAGCTGCGAACTGACTCCTATGAACAGAGGAGCCATAAAAGCCTTATCTAGGGCAGCTGAATGTAAGGGAGTCACACAGCCTGAAAGCCTCCCTATCATTTCACTTTACTAGCAGTCACAACTACTGCTTTTCAGATAACTCAGTCTGCTTTGCCTTACTTTACTCGCCAGCTGAAACTGGATGTGCAAGCTCAGCCCAGAAAGACTCATCTTTACCCCAGGTTTGTTAAAGGCAGAATGTTGAGAATATATCAGGTAAGTTGTTTTTAAAGGTCAGACAGGAATTTGCAGAGATAAGGGTTATCTATTCTTTCTTCTACTGCAACTCAAAGGAAAACTAGATTTGCACTCACTGACATAAAAAACACGAGCTGCAGAAATAGAGATAAAATTGCTTTGTACCAATTACTTTTCTCAGCATCAACAGCCGTTGGGCTAGAGTTGAATTCTCCCCCACCCCAAAAATTCACTGTACACTAAGAAATGTAGTTAAAATTAACAAAAGCTAGAAAACTGGTTTTGTATTTGATCTTTTTCCCTGCAACACTGCATTTATGAAAATCAAACAACGCATGAAGCAGAAGGCTGAATCTGTTACCTGAAAGTTTTTGGCACTTTCTCCCAATGCATCAGAAAAAGATGCCCAAGCCCTCACATAAACATCATCTGATATTCTTAGGCTGGTGTCTCTTGTTGCAACAGTGTTTTCTCTCTTTCTCATCGGGGCTTAGTTAGGTAATCCTCACTAAGCACTTGACGATTCCTTGCCAAGCCTTGACTCTCCCATAAGTAAGGCAGAGCAAAAATTTATATTCGTGGTTGAGTCACTCAGAAGAGTACTTAAAAATACTATTTTGCGATAAAGAGATGGGGCTTACACACACACAATTTTCTAAAATTATTTTTGAAAAAAACAATGTTTTAAAAACATTCAGTTTAGAGACTAGTGCAGGAAATGAACTGTTTATATTGCTCTGTATTGGTTTTTCTGTGGCCAGGTTTTGGTGGCAGTGGGGGGGGGGCTGAGGGAGAGGCTTCTTCGAGAAGCTCCTGGAAGTTTCCCCATGTCCAGGCTGGGCCCGCTGCTGGCCAAGGCCAGGCCAATCAGTAGTTGGCAGAACGCCTCTGTGATAACATATTTAAGAAGGAAGAAAAAAAGTAGTTGGAAATGAAGATGGCTGCCGGAGAGGAGCAGAGTGAGAGCCTGTGAGCAACAACGCAGACACCAAGGTCAGTGGAGAAGGAGGGGGAGGAGATGCTCCTGGCGCCGGAGCTGAGATCCAGCTGCAGCCCATGGTGCAGCCCATGGTGAAGCAGTGACCCCCTGCAGCCCATGGAGGAGCACAGGAGTGCAGAGATCCACCTGTAGCCCGTGGAGGAGCCACGCCGGAGCAGGTGGATGGTTGGGGAAGGCTGTAGCCCGTGGGAGACCCAAAGTGGAGCTGGGTCCTGGCAGGGGACTGTAGCTTGTGGGAAGAGGAGCCCACTTGGAGTAGGATTCTCCTGTTAGGATGCGTGGCTCGTGGGGCCCACGCTGGAGCAGCCTGTGCCTGAGAGACTGCATCCTGTGGAATATCAGCCATGCGGCAGCTGTGGGTGAAGGGCTGCTGCCCATGGGATGGACTCTCACCGGAGCAGTTTGTGAGAGGAACTGTATCCTGTGAGGGATGGACCCCATGGAATGTGGCTGGAAAGACTCTTCTCCCCAAGCAGCGGCTGAGAACAGCAGCTGACCACAGCAACACCTCCCCCCCCCCACCTCACCTTTTTCCCTTGACCGCTGCGAGAGAATAGGTTGGATGTAAGAAGGAGGGGGTGGGGGGTAAAAGGTGTCTTTTAATCTCTCTCTCTTAGCTCTGATCTTGTTAGTAATAAATTTGATTATTATTCCCACATGGAGTCTTGTTTTGCCTGTGACGGTGATTAAGAAAGAATCTGTTATAGTCCTTATCATGAATAACGAAACCTCTCGTTATATTCTCTCTCTCCTCTATAGTTGGGCAAGGGGGAGTGAGAAGGTGGCTGTAGTGAGACCCTGGCACCCAGCCTGGGTTAAACCACTACATGCTCTATTTATAACAAACCTCTAAAACTAGTAGTACTTTCTTCTACATTCTAGAAGAGGAGAATAGGACACAGGTGAGTACTTCAAATAAATGATGGGATGAAAGACCAACCCCGAAATTCCTTTACTAAAATAAAGGACAGCAAAAATAATATACTCAGAAGGAGAAGTTGGGAACATACTTGGGAAGAAAGGGAATGGAAAATTTTTGTTATCTCACTGAAATCTTCTCTATGTATGACTAATATCCCAATCTTTCTCTTGTGTGCCTCACTTCAGTTGGATGAATCCACTCATAAAAGCCACATAAAAGGCAATCCTGGAAGTCATGGCAAATATCCATAAAGTATCTGTTCTCTGACCCAGAGAGGAGGGAGACCCAAATATGAAACAAATGTTGACATCTGAGTGTGTATCTCAGGATTTCTTTAGAATCAACATGCAATTCCTCTTAGCTACTTTAGAAAATTCAGACCTCTAGGAAGAGATGAATCACTCATTAATGTCTCTACACAACTATAAAGAGAATTTAAGATAATTAGCTAAGTTCCAGATAAATATGGTGAGACCAATTCTACTCAAGGGGCCTGTCATCCACATGAAAAAAACAAAAATAAATCCAAACATAACCGCAACATGTACAGGTGAGTGTCAGTCCTGAAAGTATTACCTGGTTCTTTTGCTTCACAGACCAATCTGAGCCACCACACTGCCTTTCTTTATTTTGCCCTTGGAAATCAATATTCTTTTTTGTAACACCTGAATAATTTTATCTCTCTAACCAACAGCACTCACATTCTGCTAGGGAGACCTTATAGAGTTTTGCCTCCTCTCTATATATGTTCAAATCAGGTTCTCTTCTTGCACAGAAAGTTTTTTAAAGACCTTTTTATCTATTAAGCACTGAGAAGGAATAAAAAGTCACCATGATATCCACCAGTTTGTCTTCAATGCCAGGAAGGGGCTGGGTAGGGCAAGGAGGGACAAACAGTTTAACAGTTCCTCTTATCTGTCTACAGTAGTCTACTCGGAGAAAAATGCTAACAGCATTTCCAGAAAATTCTAGGAAATGTAACCAAACAAAACAGGGAGGGCCAGGAGATGAAAGTAACGTGTTTTCTTCACAATATGCACTTACCTGGTGTTGTAAGCCTCCATTACTTCCTGTGCATCGTTTTTTCTTTTTTCTTCTCCACAAGTACTTTGGCAAAAGAACAGGCTTAGACAGTTGTAACAATAAAATCTATCTTCCCAAAGGGAGAAGGGAAACTAGCAGCAAAACAAATTGATACTTTGGAACAATGTGTTGTCAAAATCCAAGCAGACACAAATCTGAGAGTGCATCCCTTTCTGATCGGGATTTTTTCTATAAAAAGTTGCACATCACTTCTTTGTACTGTAAAGAAGCTGTGGTTTTTTTATCTCCAGAATGGCAGGAAAATAAAGCCAAACAGAGTCTCTACCATTAAATACATTTAACAAGAGCTCTAAACCAAAAGGTTGGCTTTCATTTCCAAACCCATGTAATCCAAGAATAGATGCATGTGTGTAATTCACAGTGGATGTATTTGCTGTGTCCACTGTTTACAACACAGAAAATAACTCTCCATCAGCTTCTACCCCCTCTGGTACTTAGCTGTGTCCTCAAGCTGCATCTCCTACTTTACTGGAACTGCAAATGTTTCAAGGTATCTTTCCCTATTTCCTTATTGCTTACACAAGCCTGTTGTTGGCTTGGAAACATTAATATATTTAGATTCATTAGAGTAATGTTGTGACTGAAGCAGGCACATACATTCAGGAAATCTCTGACTCTTAGGTAGTTAATGAATAGAGAAGCATCTGAAGAGGAAATTTCTGACATGGTGCATTGAGATTGGGTTCATCTTCACACACTTTGGCATTTAGGGACCTCTGGTGCCCAGGATATTTGAGATAACTGCACCAGTCTGAGACACACAACATGGGTATTAGGGAATCTCATGCACTCCTGACAAGACACTCTCCTGGCATTTTAAATTTGCCGGGATCTGTCACTGCACTTTGAGGCCAAGGTAGGTAAGGAGTGGCAGAACTTTAACGAATACTCAGCGGATACTTCTGAACAGGATCAGGTTTTCTGACTCCTCTTGGTCAAAACACAGGAGTTTTCACCTTTTGAACAGACTCTCCAAACAAACACTGAACCTGGAACTGCTGACATATGTGCAGCACCAAACTGCAGTGCTCTGCTGCAGCAGTGTTTGTAAGGTGTGCCTAAGCAGCTCCTGGAGATGCTATGTTAGGGTTTTGCTGTTTTCACAGATAGAGTTCCCTTCTTTAAACTAAATTTTCTGAGACAGAACAGCAACTGTAACACTTGGTAGTCACACCAAAAATTAACTGCTCTACAAAAACACTGTGGGATTGGGTTATCATTAAAAAAAATTATCAGTTTTACTGGAATTCCCTAGAATAGAAATTAAACCAAGAAATAGAAGTATTTTTCCCAGTCCAGGGCAGTCAAAAATTTTAGAGTAGAATATCATTCACTGATATTTTTCATACAAAGTGATTTGACCGGAGCTGTTCCCTGTGATGTATGATGATTTCTTTCATGGCTTAGTAATTTCTGGCTCTGGACTTCATCTACTGCACAAATGTCTGAACTATAACATGAGAAACAAAGTCTGGCTGCTGAGAATCAGCAAGCAAACAGGGATCCAAAGTACATTGTAGGTTTACTATGAAATTAGTGTCAAGTCAATAAAAAGCTTTTAAACTTTTCAGAAGGACAATTCAAATTTTTAATTTTATGAAACTGATTTTTTTTTTTTTTTTAAATTCAGGAAAAAATATTATAATGAGAACTTCTAGCTTTTCCCTTTGTAGAGAAAAATAACATTTTCAATCACAGCTAACAAGAAATGTGAGTACCTTGCACTGAGTGTAGGGGATACACATTTTGAAAAGTATACCCAAATTGACATTAAGTTGGTTGAATTTGGTTGAACTAAAGTTGGATGACAGTTCTTTCACAAAAAAGATATTTTATGAGATGGACTGAGCACTTTTCATTCTCAGTCTTAGACTTGATATATGATTTAATCTCAGCCTGCTTCCTTTTTATATTTAATGATACATAATGTTGTACAGGGAATCTGTCCTCAATGAAGGACGTTCCACAGGAGAGAAAATCACCTCTGGGAACAGAACACATATTGTAGTTGGGCATGCAGGTAGTCTAAGTTTGGCCAGAGAATCTCCTGTCATATCTACCTAAAGCAGCATTCCAGGTGAAAATTTCCTTCAAAATGTTATTTATTATTTCATGAAAATTAAAAATAATTGCTTAAACCTTAACTACAGGTTTTGTTTCAACTTCAACAGATACAAAAACAATGGTCTTCAGTTAGAAAATAAAAAAAGGCTGCAAGAAATTTAAAACTCAGATTAATCAAACATATTTTTCCATCTGATTTTTTTTTTTATTTAATGTTCAGTGAACAGTGGTAGTAGAATCATTTTACTTGCCCTGCTATACCTGGCTAAAAAAAAGTCCAGATGTGCCACAGGGTTCAATCTGTTGAATGAAAGCCCTAAATAAGTATTCAGATCACCATCTGTTAAAATGTGACCACCATATATCCCTTTGATGTCTCTATGGAGTCATACAGAGTAACCATCACCTCCAAAAACTGGAGAAGTCCAGTTTGTATTGGTTTGTCCCACACAGGAGAATAGTGTCCAATAAATCTTGGTATGAGACCACAGAGAGGTATGTAAGCTTGATTTTGAGCTCAGAGAAGGTCAAGAACTTGGAGCAAGTGGAGGTTTATAGTGAATACATCTCACCTGCAACACTAAGCTTTTTGATTTTTAAAACATCATGGTGTTTTGCTCCAATTTCTCTCACTCCTTCCCCTGTTTATTTTTGTTCTTACAGTATCACCTCCCTTTCTGCCCTTTCACATTAAAGTAATTCCTTCTTGTGTCTCAGCTTTGGAAAGAATTTTACACATCTTCAGCTTCACATAGGTGACCAGACCCTTTTTACCCTAAAAAGCATGAGCTAAGCCCAGACATGAGGGTTGGCAGTACAGGGACCCAGTAAGGGAACTTTTACCTTTCCAGGATGGCTTTCTGAAATAACATCCATCCAGACAAAGGGAAGCTATTATGACATATTTTTCCTGTTGATAGCTCCTCCTTTTGTCCCTCCTTTCAGTGACTGGGAATTTTTTGCAAGTTAACTTTTAGGTATAGGGACTTTGTATGCTCAAAGTGTGGTAATTACTAAGTGTTCTGTAAATACAAGCCATAAAGTTCCTCTTAGATGTGGAATCAAAGCCCGTCTTTTGGAATTAAAGCCTGACTTTGGGGAAGACATTTAGTTTTCTGTTGAAATGTATGCACATAGCACTTGAGGACTTTCTTCCTTCATGAGGAAAGTTGTTTCTATGTTTATTTTCTCTCAGCTGTGGGAAATCAAATTTATTTCTAGCTGAACTCGTTCTCTTCATGTGCCCCTGCACAACCACATTACATCTCTTCCTGCAAAAGCAAGAGGCATTCTACTATCAGATTTCTTTCCTTTGTGTTAACACTTTAGCCATAACCTTGGCTTTTCCACTAGGAAAAATGATTTAGAATAGAATTTGTATTTGTAAACATCCTGATTTACCATGCTATTCTTAAGAAGCAGTCATGAGCAGTACCTGAATGCTTATATTTCCCCATGTTTTCAAATATGACCAACCTGATGGGAGGTTATACTGACACCATGTGAACACTGTATTCCTTGTGCTTGTAAAATAAAGGATGATGTTTGAGGTGAAGTCACTTTCCTCACATTAATGTTTTTTTGTTCCAGTGTATTAGATGACCTTAAGCCAATACAGCACGTCTGGGTTGGCAGTGTGTAATTGCAGTATCAATGCTCTGTCTATAATTGCCTATCAAGCATATAATAGGGAAAACCACTTGCTAAAAATAATGACAGGCTTATTTTTCTAGTCAGTCCTGCATTATATATTCACAATACTTCTTGATCTTATGCACAGCTCGACACGCACCTAGGTAAAATACAATCATTAAAGCTGTGTTCACTCTTTTGACCTTCGTAATTTGACGTTCATAGTAGTAATCTGACATTCATAATAGTAAGTTCAATGTCTCCAGGTTAGGAGACAAAACAACAACTACAAAATAAAAATCTGCTCACAGAAATGTGAATACAACTGTGCAGATACTACAGAATAGAGATCCATTCCAGCAGTGTTGCAATGGATGTGGCTTTGAGCAACTTAATCTAGTGAAGGTTCCCTGCACCTGGCAGGGTGTTGGAAATAGATGATATTTAAGGTCCCTTCCAACCCAAAACATTCTATAATTCTGTGCATACATGGCTCATTCATACACTATTTTGCCATAAGATGCCTCTTGTTACAGCCTCCAAAGTCCCAAATAATGTGTGGTTTCTTTTCATAATAGCATGAAAAGAAAAAAACTGGGACACTTTAGAGACCAATGTGACAGATTCAAAGATGATCCATCAGTTTCTAAGGCATGTGATGGTAGATTTAAATCCAAGAAAACAATATGATGGTCACACACACACGGTGATTATTAGGAAAGTCATTTAAAAAAGGCATTATTCCAAATTTAATCCAAATAAATGAAAATTAATTGCTCGTCCACATCCCTGAAACAATCAGGACACATCTTTGTTCATGGGTATGGAGCTGAAAATCCTTTACCTGTAATCCATAAGCACAAACCACGACAGATGTGTGACAGTGCTATGGACCAAACACAGAAATCATACATTAATTCAACAGACAGTGAATAAGCATCTATTAACCATAAAAGTAAGTAAACTCTGGAAATCACAAATATGTATCTTATCCTGAAGATCATGAGAAGATGGCCACCCCAGTGGGAAAAAATTCACCTACCTTATCCATGTTCAGACACTAGTTTTCAAAAAAGTCTGAGGGACTCTGTCTAGGTATGGCTTCAGGAAAGAAGCTATAGGGACAGAAAACATCTTCATCAAGGAATCATCCTTTATGATCTTCATATCAATGTAAAGTTCTAATGTATATCAGAAACTACCAAAAAAAGTTATCCTAATCCATGTACACATATTTTAAAACCCATATGTGTACACATGTGAGAGTATAAACATATATATATATGAATGTATATTTCTATTTTTCCTTTGTGATCAAGTTTGTTTTCTGACTTCCACCTGTGAAAAAACATGATTTATTTTCACTTCTGATTCTTCTCTATTGGCAACTATTTACTTCTCTGATACTATGTTTTTCAAACAATAAAATACATTAGGATGAGATGACAGATTTGTACCCTAGTTTTGGAGCTTGTAGCCATCAGTACCTTGAGAATCTCTGTACTGCCTTTAATTCTTCAGGCCATCTACAGAAAAGACTCACTTACCTGGTGTAGATTCAATGGAAACTGTATGAATATCAACACATGGGCTTTTTCTGCATGAGCTAAGGAGCCCAAATCAATCAGCAGCTGGACAGTATCAGCATTTGCTATCACTATTTACTATTAGCACCACACATCAAATGAGAGTAAATTGACTTGTCTGGCTGAAACAGCACTAAGGTTGTGTCTGCTCAGCCACTTTAAGGAAGGAAATACACCCAGAGTCTTTCTGTGCATTCAAATTGATTGTAGCATATATTGGTTTGTTTTCATTTTCAGAGGTAGTGCTCAACTCAGCAAGTACGTTTTTGCCAAAGGCATCCCATTTGTTAGGCCTTTGGTGACCTTTATGTTTTCAAATTAAGTCTCCTTGTAGATCTTTTCAAGCTTACAATGGCATTCAGCTTAAATAAAGCAAAGCAGTTTGCAAAATATCAGTTTCCATCTCACAAGCCTCTGTGCCTTCCTTCGTGACAAGTTAACTGATGTGGTAGCTTCGGTTCTCATGAAAGTGAAGACTTATATGGATGATTGGAGGTATTTATGGCCTTTAGGTTACTAATGGCCAATAGAAATACATGTTTTCTTGAGTTGTGACAAAAGGTATACTCCAGAGTTAGCCACTTTTAAATCACAAAAACCAAATTATTTCATTTATAAAGGCTGTAGGAACTAAGTCTCTTAGCAAGGATAGATTTAAACTTTTTATGAGTATCTGTATCAATTTTTCACAAGGTATAAAGTCCTCCTCTGTGACTTGGACTTTTTTTTTGCACTCAAATGTAGTTTCTTCACACATAAAGCAGTTGCTGTTATGAAAATAATGAACATTTTTTCAGCATTTTTATTGATGACATGGATGAGGGTATTGTGTCTTTCATTAGTAAATTTGCAGATGACACCAAGCTGGGAGCTTGTGTTGATCTATTGGAAGGAAGGAGGGCTCTGCAGAGAGACCCGGATCAGTTGGATGGATGGGCGGAGTCCAATAGGATGAAATTCAATAAGTCTAAGTGCCGAGTTCTGCATTTTGGCCACAAAAAAACCCTGCAACTTCACAAGCTGGGGACAGTGTGGCTGGACAGTGCCCAGGTGGAAAGGGACCTGGGGGTACTGGCTGACAGCCAACTGAATATGAGCCAGCAGTGTGCTCTGGTGGCCAAGAAGGCCAATGGCATCCTGGCCTGCATTAGGAATTGTATGGCCAGCAGGAGCAGGGAGGTCATTCTTCCCCTGTACTCGGCACTGGTGAGGCCGCATCTTGAATATTGTGTCCAGATCTGGGCCCCTCAGTTTAGGAAGGACGTGGAGATGCTCGAGTGTGTCCAGAGGAGAGCAACAAGGCTGGTGAGGGGCTTGGAACACAAGCCCTATGAGGAATGGTTGGGGGAGCTAAAGTTGTTCAGCCTGGAGAAAAGGAGGCTCAGAGGTGACCTTATCACTCTCTACAACTTCCTGAGAGGAGGTTGTACTCAGGTGGGGGTTGGTCTCTTCCACCGGGCAGCAACTGACAGAACAAGAGGATATTGTCTCAAGCTGCATCAAGGAAGGTATAGGCTGGATATTAGGAAAAAGTTCTTCATGGAAAGAATAATAAAGTGCTGGAATAGACTGCCCAGGGAGGTGGTAGAGTCACCATCTCTGGAAGTGTTTGATAAAAAGACTGGATATGGCACTTGGTGCCATAGTCTAGTTGAGGTGTTAGGGTATGGGTTGAACTTGATGATCTTTGAGGTCTCCTCCAACTAGTTATTCTGTGAAGACATATGTAGTAATTTTTTTTTTCTCCTTCATCTTTCTTTTAGAATTGATCAAAATTAATTTTGGAGCTATACCGTAATATTGTACTCGTTAGGACGCAACTGGAATAGAAAATGGCTTGAATCTATTTTATACTTGTCTTAACAGATTTTAAGCACAGAGAGGATGTTTTTTCATGAGAGAAGGAGATGTGAGCTTAAAAGATTTATTGATTCTTTTGGTTTTGTTTTCCAAGTGTGGATTAAAGGTTTCTTTTTTTAAAATATCAGTTGAGCAAAATGTCTCTCTGCTCCCAGTGCCATTCAGATCAGATTCTGCTTGGTCTAGCTTTCTAAATGCAAGCAATTTCCTAATATTTTTATTGCAAACATGACTGGGTGTAAGAGAAATGGGAACTAGGGCAAATTTCTATATGATGAGATATTGCCATATCTCTTCTCTTTGACAAGGACATTTTTCCAGGGATGAGGATGGATTGAAGAGGCAGAAAGGAGCAGCAAGAACTGAAAGCCATCACAGGACCTGCTTTCTATACCTCCTTTGCTGTATTTCTCCACTGAAATTCATATCCCTGCACAAAAAGCAGTTGTAAAAGCAAAAAAAGAATGAAGGAGGGAAATACTGACTGCTCTCTAGTGAGAATTAACCACCAGGTCTACAGCCAGCTGTACCTGTGTAACTGCTTTGTCCAAAACAAAAAGGACCACTTCCAGCAAAGCTGTGAACAGCTGACCACAAGAAAAGGTAGGCTACAAACATGCACTGCACAAGGTACTTCCTGACGCAACAACCTGCAGGGAGTCCTGTTGAATATCTGATGTGCCACAAACTCAATGCCAGTAGCTTGCTCCTGTGCTCATATATTGACAATTTTTATTTACCCCTGAAAATTTCACAAGCTAAATGATAAAACAGTGCATGGTTTGCAACCTGCAGTGTTACAACCCCCATTTTTGTGGATGCGACTGTGCCTCACAAAAGAAAATCTGTGCAACATTGAGGATTGTTCCACATCTCCCAATTAATTTTTCTTACATGAAATTTGGAGGTTTGATTTTCTCTGCAGTGAGGAGAGGACTCTATTGCAGATTCTTCAGTAGATCAAAGCAACTTTCTCTGAGCTCTTGGCTTCTATCATTAGGCTGTTTCTCCATAACTTGAGTAGCCCATTGAAAATAGCAGGTATTTCTCCACTGTAGACATACTCTTCCATAAAATATATATTCTTGCATCAAAGACCAAAATTATGGTAGCATGGATATAATTTGCTATACTGCTTATAACCTTATAGTCCTGGAGAATCAGCCTAACTTCAGGCACTCAAATTCAGTCCTCTCTGAGAGGAGCTCAGCAGAAACATGCCTAGAACATGAATCTCGAGGCTCTTGTATTAAAACCCAAGAATTGATCCACTCAGGCAGGACTATGCTCAGCCTCACTCAGGAAGCTGTCAGAAGAAGGAGTAGGAAAAGAACAGAAGAACAGGATGGTGCTGCTGTGTTTTCCCGTGGGTCCTGTGCCTGTCTACAGCCATTCAGCCTTTCCATCTTCACTCATGCTTCACACCTTTGTTTAACAATTGAAACCATAAATACAAATTAAAGTACACTATGTTTGTCAGACACATGTGAGTGGATGCCCTTCCCCTCAGGTAACATATAAATTACCTACTCTGAAGAAAGGTGTTTAAGGTGAACTAGTTTTATTGTTTCTAACCAATTCCCATTATTACACACCTCTTTTCATTTGAAAGCTATACAAACATCCCGTTTTTCATAAGCTTCAGACAAAACATCTCTCTGACCGAGCTGGCTGAAAGGAATCATCTTTCAGTATGACAGTGTAATAGTGTCTTTTCATCTCAAACAAACAGCTTCTGCTATAGAACAGTTGTGAATTGGTAATAACTTCTCTGTACAGTAGAGTCCTTTCAATTCTACATATCATTGTGGCTTGAACAGAGGATTCTTCAGCGTCAGAATTCACAAAGTAACTCATAGATATAGTTGTTCAATAAATGTGATGCATTCATTTCTTCTGCACATTATTCCCCTGAGATTTTAACAATAATTTGTCATTGTTTTAAAACAAGTTAGCTGGCTTAGTTGGCAGAAACACAAATACCAGTTTTTATATTTTTTCACAAACAAGCGCCGTCAGATATGGAGATTTCTAATAGTAAATGTGTACATTGGTGACAACACACAACATGTCAAATGTCTGGTGCAAAAAAAAAACAATCGAAACAAGATCCTGCTCTAAAATTAACTTAAAAATCCATTGCCTATCAAGTACAGTGAGTCCAGTCCTTTTGATTTCAGTAGGTGTTCTGTTAAAACACAAAGTAGATCATACCCATGTCATCACTTGTAGAAACAGCTGAGATGTTAAAAATACGTCTATCTTTAATGTCTTACACATCTAGAACAGAAGGGGTAGTTTCACAGTGATTAATGCAGATATGTTCTCTACTGGCTCACTCAACAGGACAGACTTTGTTTGAGGACAAGATTTTGTGTTTCTGTCAAATTAGTAAGAACGTACACTATAATGCATTCACTCACTTTTATTTTCATTATAAATTACAGAAGAGTTGATGGTGGAAGGGACAACTGGAAGTCATTTGGTCCCACCTTCCTCCTTAAACCAGGCCACTTAAAACCAAGTGCCCAGGACTGTGTCCAGACAACTTTTGAGTATTTCCAGGGATGGAGGCTCCACAGCCTCCTAGAGCTCAGTGTGCCAGTGTTCAGGGAGCCTCCTGTGTTTTGGTTTGTGCCCATAGCCTCTGGTCCTGTCACCAAGCACCACCAAAAACAGCCTGACTCTGCCCCCTTTGCACCCTCCCCTTTGGTATTTACATACATAATTACCATTCTGCCCCCAGCCTTCTTTTCTCTCAGGGATGTCTCCTCATAAGATACCCCATTCCTTCATCATCTTTGTGGCCCTTGTTTGGACTCTTTCGAGTACATCCATATCTCTTTTCTACTGGGAAGCCCAGAACTGGACACAATACTACACAGTACTCCAAGGCCTCATCTGTGCTGAGCAGAGGGGAAGGATGAACTCCCTCAGCCTTCTGGAAACACTCTTCCTAACACAGCCTAGGATACCACTGGCCTTCTTGGTCACAAGGTCACATTTCAGAGTCATGGTCAACTTGTTGTCCATCAGGATCTCCAGGTCCTTTTCTGTCAAGCTGCTTCCCAGCTGGATGGCCTCCAGCATGTACTGCTGCCTGGAGTTGTTTCCCTCCATGTACAGGACTTCATACTTCCCCTTGTTGAACTTTGTGGATGCTCTCTTGTCCCATTTCTCCAACATATTAAGGTCCCTCTGGATGGCAGCACAACTCTCTGGCATACCAACCACTCCTCCCAATGGGATGTTGTCAGCAAAACTGCTGAGGGAACGCCCTAAGCCCTCATTCTTGTTGTTAGTATAGAGTTTGAACAGCACTGAACCCAGTACTGACCCCTGGGATACATTTCTAGTCACTGGCTCTCAACCAGACTTCATGGTGTTGATTATTCACTCAACCCAAGTGAAATAGTGATGATCCCACTCAGCCAATTTTCAACCCCCCTCACTATCTGCTTATCTGGCCCATCCATCACCAGTTGTCTATAAGAATCTTATGGGAGGCAGTATCAAAGTATCACGGAAATCCAGATAGCAAATATCCACTGCTAGTCCAGGCGGACAATGCCCAGTGCTCTCCCTTTTGCTACCAGGCCTGTCCCTTCCTAACAGAAGTTTATCAAGTAGGTCAGTGTCAGTTCTATGCTGATTGCAAGAAGGAAGAGAAGAGTATATCGCCACTAACATAAAGTCTTGAGGAAAGAAGTCATCCCTTTAAAGTCTACCGACTACATTTGAGCAAGGAGAGCAACTCTACACAATGTTTTGCAGCGTACAGCCATAGCCATTTTAGTTGAAAAATAATACCTTAAAATTGAATTTACCTACTCAGTCATTTCACAGCCCAATTCATTTAATCAAGGACCATTCTAAGATTTCAACCAATAAGCATTTTCCAGCACTAGAAATACATGATGGATTAACCAGCTGGAATACTTAAAGTAACACCCTAAAGAAAAAAAATTTTCCTTTTTAGCCAAACACAGAAATATTTCTCCTTTCAGTTATAAAAAATTTCTTTAGTGTGAGGTCCAAGATGTTTCTATACATGCTCCTTTAAAGGCTGCCATGTCCTGGCTATACAGATGTAGAAAGAGGATCTCTACGGCCAAGAAAACAAAGCTTCTGAGCTTTTTAATGGTATCCACCACTCTCCTCTGACCTTGTCAAATCTTAATCCAAAGAGAGGGGTTTTTTTCTGCAGCAATTATGTGAAGGACTTTTATTTCTTGAGATTTTATTTTCCTTATTCTGTTGATTCTGAGCAAATTAAATATTGATTGCATAGAATTTAGGGATAAATCTTGTGTTTTACAAAATCCTAGGGCCGTCCTTAATGTTATAAAACTTTATTCCTCCCTAATGTACAGATACTTAGATATTTCAGTGGATCAGTAAATTTTGAATTCTTTTCTTTTGCTTGTTGGGTCAGCAAAATTAAAACCCAAACACAGATATAAAATGTGCATCTTAAGTTGATTGGAATGGGGTTTTGTTATGAAGAAAATGTCAGATTCTTATTTTGCCTGGAGCAGAGGTCCTTGTTTAACCACGCTGTTCAATTTGGTAAGATATTATTGTTAAAGAAGAGGTGAAGAAGATGCAGAAATAGTCGCACTATTTAATTAATAGCTGTATTTTTAATTAAAAATAGAATCATGAGGGTGACATACTAGAATTTTGAAAATTAAATGACCTAAACATTAGCTTCACTAAATTTCTGCATTGAACTCTCCCCTACAACACATGTCCTGAATTTCGGATCGTTCCTCTGTGCTCTGCTCCACTGCCTCCATTTCCTTGTTTCCATGATGGGAACGCGCTTTAAAAATAGCACTGTTAGCCTTTAGCTAAGACAGCTTCAGATCACCACAACAGATGCTTTCCTGAGCCGCTGAGGTGAATTCCCATCACATTTTTCAGCTGATGGCATTGTATTTCAGCTTCATTAAATGAAGTTTAAGTAGCGCAAGAAAAGCCATTCCTGGGCTATTTCATGCTCCATATAATCTTCAGTGGGCTGTTTTTCACCAGCATTGAGGGAGAAGGTGAGGGAGAAAGGAGGCTGCTGTGACCACGGGTGGCAGCGAATGGGAACACAATCTATCAAAGTACATGGAGTCATGCTAATAAGCCTGCAGGAAAAGCCAGGGAAAGCCAAATAAATAAATGAATAATGTGGAACAGTGACTTAAAACAGCAAAAATGACTCTGTGGTAGAGAGGTTACAGTGCAGTGGGAGCTACTTTAAACAGGCATAGTGAATGCAAAACTATTTAGAGAAAAAGATGATGTGTGACTGGATGCTTAGAAAGAAAGAAAAATCTGAAAGAGCCCCTCTGACTCTGTAACTGCTAAAGCTGCTTTATTTGCCTTCTTATATATGGGATGTTGAACTTTCTAGACATTCTGACCAATTTAATACCAGCTTATTCTGAGACAAAACTACCAGCTAGACACATAAAACTATTTTTAAAACACCAAATGTCTAACAAAACTGTTTGAAAATAGAGAACACCAACAAAGAACAGATAAAAGCGAACCCTGTTTCACTCTGTAAAGGAATGGGAGCTACATTTCCTTCAGGATTCTAACTTGTAGATTTTTAACTATTCTGCATTGTAGGTGTTAAGAAGCATTCAGCAACTGCACAGTTACGTCTTATGGCTGCTTGAACATCAGGCTCTTCTCAAAGACAAACTTTCATTCTCTTTCCTAAAGACTGCCTAGCACAATGCCTCTATAAGCACAAAAAGTGCTAAGAGAAGCTTGAACTGAGTGAAAAAAAAATAATTAAATAAATCAAGATTTTTATGCTGCATCACATGTTCTCATCTAAAAAAAAAAAAAAGGAAAAAAAATGTTACAGCTTCAAATCAGACAAGATCTATAAAACAGAATTTATACTTTTTTTTTTTTTCCCTTAGGAAAAATGGTATCTTCAAAATCTAAAGATTTCATTCAGAGTGGAATGATTTCATGTTGTTTTGATTTTATTCATATGATTTAATAACATGTTGTGGCTATGGGTAGAGTTTAATATACACTGTTACTATTATCTCATAATATTTTATTGTTCTTGTAAAATTGTTAACAATTACTTGCTGCTTAATAATAATGGAACACTGCTTATGATGAAAAACAAATCTATTTTACATTGCAAGAAAGTACAGTAAGTATTGAGCAAACTAAGTCAATACCAAGAATACCAGTCAGGCAGCATTTACAAGTCTAGATTCAGGAGAGAAAAGCCTTGACTAACTATTTTGGATATATATGAAACATATGAAGTGCACAGTATTGAAGGCAGATCCCCAGAGAGTTAAATCTTTGCTAATGAGATTGTCCAGAATTTTGGAAGACTGTGTTGAAAGACTGTTAGAACACAACCACAAATTACTGAGTAGCAGTTATTTCCAAAGATTTAGAAATTGTACTAATACATAAATGAATCTATTTTTTCACCACTCCACTCATTCCTTAACTTCAACTCCAACCACGAGGACAGTTTTTTGTTTGGATTCTGTTCTAAAT
The DNA here is from genome assembly GCA_013399895.1 of Serilophus lunatus. Classification (NCBI taxonomy): domain Eukaryota; kingdom Metazoa; phylum Chordata; class Aves; order Passeriformes; family Eurylaimidae; genus Serilophus; species Serilophus lunatus. The sequence continues at coordinate 293,743 of VXBA01000302.1, forward strand.
CCACATGTTAAAATATGAGAGGTGAGGCAGCAGTATTGAAGGCATTGTACTAGTGCAATATCATATAACTGAAAGCAGAATAGTCAACTGCAGCTTAGATATAAACCTAGTGTAATATCTGTTTGAAAGAATCAGAGTCTGCAGGATTTTTCCCTGTTTGTTTTTGTTGAGTTTTATTTACTTTGTATAGAGCAGTCTTGATTATAAGACCTTTAGGGGATAAATCACAATTTAATCTTTTGGTTTCTCACAAAATAGTTACTTTTAAAAAGTAGTGATGGTCAGGCATTGACTGTAATCCTAGGAATATACTGGATTTTCAGCAACTTCCCTCTGCTCTCCCAACTAGAACAGGAGCAGCAACATTCCCCTAAGCATGTCCTGCCACCACAGGTAGCCAAATATGAAGTTTCAACTTCCAATGCCAATGAGATGCTCTCTTCATTTTGAATAAGAACCCTCAGGAACTCTCTCATCTTGACACACGCAGACATCCAGCCTGAGCAAGCCGTCATTGACTCCTATGTCCAAATCCATGGAGAAAAACATTTATTTCCACAAGGTGGTTTATCAAAGACAGTTGTCTACAATAAACTGGAGGAATCTTTCCCCTATTGATGTAGCAGAAATTAGAGAATCAGGGAGAGTAAAAACTTAACATTTATGTGGCTGCAATTCAGCAAAAAAGCACTGCAACTGCAATACCTTCCGTTCACTTTCTCCTCCCTGTGTCTGTAACTTCTTTATCCATTAGCTTGGAGACTTTCTTTGCCTCCCCATTCTGAAGGCTCAGTGGGCCTTTCTTCTCCTTTCTTCAGTCTATCAAATATTTTTGCTTACTTAAGGCTTAAAATACCTAGTTCATTACCTCCAAGTTAAAAGCTGGAATACATTCACCTCCTGCATCCTCAGTGAGCACATTTGTCCTACTTCAGGTAACTCTGGATCACAAGTAACAACGTCAACTCCTCAGTACATAAAGTCACATATAACAGCAAAAATTTACAAACCCATTCACCAGTACAATTAAAGTGAAAGGTTATCAATATTAACTTGCCATTTCAAAATGTTTTCTCACTCTCAAATAAGGAATTGCTAGTCAAGCTGAAAACATATTCTAAAGATCTGTGGAAAAAAAAAAAAAACCAAGGATACTACGGCCTTGTCATTGTTCTATTCCCCATAAAAAAATAATTTTATTTATCTTATTAAAAAGGTTTTCTCTAATCATGTTTCCCAAGACAGCTCCTGTAATGTCATTTATTTCCCAAAAATGATCTCACATTTAAAACTTGGAACACCTTGGCAGCACTGGATTTTTAAATATAGTTAAGTGATTCTTACCCTTTCATTTTTGTATCTTCATAATAGAAAAAAATAGAGGAGTTAATGCCATAGTTTGTTTTTGGTGGTTATTTAGCCTGATGTTCCTGCCTAACAGAGGGGAAAGACACTCCCAACATCATCTACGCCAACTTTTTGATTTGTCATCAAAAAAGATCTCTAATCTTCACTTTATGGCTTATGTCTTCAGCTGATGAGTTTTTCCTGGGTTTAATTAAACTTGACATTTGGGGATAACACAGCTTGATGAAATTCAATTTTTCTCTTTATAAATGAAAGGCAGTACAACCCTCAAAGTTTAGGAAAGTTCAGTCCAATTTCCAATGTTGCTTTCTATTGTTTTAACACCATTGAAACGCCATTAAGAGTCATGGAAACCTCTGGAAAACTGGACTAGGACACTCCCATACATCTGATGTCGTATTAAAAAAAAAAAAAAAAAAAAAAAAAAAAAAACCCAAAGATTTTCAGATGCAAAATCTGCTCCACTACAATACTGAATTTATGTGACAGAAATAAATAAACCTAGCTAGTGTTTCTTCGTAAAGACCCCTTCTATTTTCTACTAAATCCTGCTGAGTTGATGGTAAGCAAGATTACTTCTCCAATCAGGATATAAGTGATAATTACATATTTACAAGTATGTTTATTAGGAAAAAATTAACATAAAGAAAGGAATATGAGAGAGCAGTATGTAGAAGATGGATAGGAAGTGACCACTGAGTTTCTCATGGTATTAGGTTTTAAGTATCAGGCTGCAAACTTGAAATGCAACAGAAGAAATGTAATTCAGCTGTGGAATCACTGGACTAGGGTGCTCTGGAGGCCAATAGTTTCAAAAAAGGGATTAGATGTATTCATGAAGAATAATTAATTATGGTTATTAGACTGATGAACAAAGGAAAAAGTAAATTATGCAGAGACTACTTTCCCTCTGACTCTTTCCATGTAAAGTCATATATGACAAGTGCTAGAATTTTATACCAAGGTTAAATTAGGAAAAGAGGGAACAAGCAATGAAAGGGAATGTGGGTTCTGCTATGGAAAGAGCAATGTGAATTCAAAGGGAAGTAAAACAAGGAATCTAAGTGAAGAACCTTTGGGGACAAGACTGAAAGGATTACCATCAAATTTTGGCAGGATTCTGAATTTTAACCGATGTTCAACACACTTGACATTTTTCTGGCTGTTTGTGTGCTTTGACCTAACAAAAAAGTGAGCAAGCTGTGTCAATCTGTTGTCCCTGAAAGAATCTGCCCTGGGCGATTTTCTGACTATCTATTCAGTTAGAACTTGATTTACATATAGTCTTCACATCTAATTTAGAAAACAACAGTCTAATTTTAACCCAAAGTTTCTCCTTGAGCTTGTTTCATCCCTCCATGTCCCAACTCATTCCGATGTAATACCCTTTACCCAGGACTCTTACTAGAGGGAACTCTCATCTCCTTCCCTCTTCTAAACTACCTTCGACAATGGGGCTCATTCTATCATGGTCTTAGGGGGTTTCTTTTGTGATTTTTTTTTATGATAAAGAATAACAAATATTATCTTGTAAAATGAACTGAAATGCATACCGTTGGGTGCCTGCTTTTGCAAAGAGAAGTGATAACAGCTATGAACATGTGACTTGCCTTAGGAAAACAAAAACTATTGTCTGCTGCTCTGATTTCTAACATAAGGACATAACATACAGCTCAGAAAACCCATGGAATGTGGTTTTGGATCCTGAAGAAACATGTTTGAGCACATGGTACACTCTGTCCAGTTCTGGGCTTCCTAGTACAGGGAACATATGGACATACTGGAGCAAGCCCAGTGAAGAGCAGCAAAGATGATTTTATCAATGCACATGAAAACAAAATGGGTAGGAGGTGCTAAAGAAGACAGAACCAAGTTATCAAACAGGACCTCTGAGCATTATCAGCACGCAAAATGGGTGTTGCTGAACCATTTTTAAAGCGCAGCAGATCCAGCAAGAGCTGCCCAGAGACCATGGTCAGGTAGGAAACACAGACAGGTGGGATGAGGTGAGCATGTCAGGGGTTGAAAGGACCATAGTAACACACAAGAGGAAACAAATATAAAAGGTGCAAGAGAGAGAGATCTTGGCATCATAATAATAAACTTGTTCTTTTATTTATGTTAGACTAACAGAAAATTTATCCATTTTACAGGATTCTACACACAAAATAAAAATTGTTTCACTGTCTTGTACCTAGTAAATATCAGTATTTTCTCATCCCACTATGAAATCCTTCTTTCAGCCTTCCTCTAGGGCCTTTACAGTATTAACAAAACTATCAGGCCAGGTAGCAAAATGTCCACAAAGAAATATTAAAGGAAAATATCCATTGAGTAAGTTAATGGGATCCACAGTGTCTTCCCTGCCCTGGATTATGTCTTAGTTTGGTACACTTAGACTCAGAGGTGCACACAGATACATTTCTGTCTTGTCCATGTTTGTATCACCATGCATGAGCTGCAAGAAGGGCATCACATATCTTTCTAAATGTTATAATGAAGTTTCTGTTTCAGAGCTACTTCATGTTGTAACTACGGTTGCAAATGTCTGAACACAAAGACATAATTCTAACGTTATTTACCATGTTCTTCAACTTCAATTTCACTTTCCAATTTGTTTTAAATGAAATATATTACATTTCTACCTCTTTGTCATTCCATCTACATTTTCTTGTTCACTCTGCTTTGTAATCATCAGAACCATATCCAATGCAGGAAGACTCATATAAGTTACCATAATCCGAGTACAAGGAAGATTTACAGATGAGCAATAAATCAAACATATCCTGGACTATTCCTAGAACGCTCATAAATGATGATGTAAATCGACAGAATCCTTCAACATGAAAAGTATGATATACACACCCCTAGATTTTCTCCCCCAAGGAGAAATAAGCCAGAAGCAATACTCCTCACACCTTCTCCTTTCCAGGCACAATGAGTGTAGGTGAGTCAAAAATAATTTCTCAGCTGCTTTGGGTACTCAGATATTGTTAATCAGATCTCTTCCCTCCAAGGAAACACAAACATCTCCATAGCTTGTGTTCTATGAAGGCAAATCTTGCAGTGTTTTCCCACTCCTCCTGCAGGAATGTCAGACTGCTCAAATGAAGAAATGGCACAAGAATCTCCTGCAGGCCTTCTCCCTGCATCCAAGGATGAGTACTCCCTCTCCTGCTATGTACAATTTAGATACCACCCCCCTATTTCTGTGTACATCACAGAATTTAAATGGACAAGCACATAGCACAAAGCACTTAAGCTGCCTATAATCTCAACAAAGATTTAACAAATAGATCAGACACAGAGAGGCTTACAGTGCATTTTGAACGGGTTTAGGTGACAAAATCCCATGTACAGAACATTTGTGAAGGAAAAGACAAAAAAAGCAACAAAACCTTCCTGCCCCACAACAATGACCAACCCCAACAAAAGTGAAATAAATCCCTTTGAATAGACTGCACGGAATTCAGAGCAACTGAGAAAAAATGTTCCTCAACTCAAATAAATAAAGAACATCCCCACATTCTGCAAAGACTGCAACAGACGTTTTCAAGAGTAGCTAATTGTCTTTGGCCAGGACTTAATTCAATAATGTTGGAGGCCTGAGGGGAATTCCTGGTGCTAGCAAATTAAGATCTTGGTAATTAGCAGTGACTGGGCAAACCACCCTCTGTGATCACTGAAAATATCTCCTACAACAGCCTAGTCTTCCCCAATGAGCAACACAAGGAGCAAATATGGTTAAACAGCATCTTGTCATTGGATTGCTTTGTAACATAAAGTCTAAGGCCTTGAGCAGTCCCAAAACATATGGCATGGAGAACCTTGCTTAGAGTTTCATTTCCCCCTTTATATCCCATTCCTTGATAAGTGCAGCTGTCAAGCTGGCCTGGGTCCAGAAGGTCCAGGGCAGCCTTTTCCCAGGCTGAATCAATTCCAAGGTTCCCAGTGAACTCTTAGCTCTGGACCTGGTCTCCAGCCCACGTGCCTCGTTGGTTCTAAAAGCTTCTTTGACATCTCTTGCATCTATTGAAGTTGCAGTGCCAGTACAGATGGAAACAGCTGGACTTATCAAACTTTTCTGCCTGTAGTCAAGCCTGGTTATGAAACAGCTCATAAAAATGTGCCAGATGAATCTGGCTCTGTGATAACATTGTCAATATACCCCTGAAGTAAATAAAACTGAAGCTCCTGATTTGTTGTGCAAAACATAGGGATAATGGCATAAGACTTAACAGGAACCATCTGTTTTGTAAAGAGAAAATTTCAAAGTGTTTCCTGTTCACACACCCTCCCCCACACCCTCCCCCCCCCCGAGTAAAATTCATAATAATTAATAGAGTAGACTCTGAATAATGTAAAAATCTTTATCAGACAAGTGGAACTTCAAAGCTGCAAAATATTAGTAAGTAAAGTCAATTCAAAATCTGTCTCTGAAATACAATTCCTCTTGCTAATTACGAATCACATTTCAATCTATCACACCAAAGTAATTGCAGAAAGGCGTTTTCATCATGTCATAAACTTTTTCATTTCTGTGTTATATCCTCCTTAGACAAAGAGATATTTTATATATAGTATAGGTATATAAATTCTAAATATATTTGTGCATATATAGATACATAATATTTATATTTATATTGTGTATGGCCAATTGATTGTATTGATGCAATATGTATTATACAATATGATGTATTGATTGTATTGATGCAATAAAAGTATCCAGCTTCACTTAAATTATCAGCTCCAGGATCACTATTTTTAAGTTATTCCAGGGAAATTTTACTTTATATCGGGGGAAGCAGTGTAACATTCCTGTGTCCCATATTCTTTCTTAGGAATTATACAGTCCCTCTTTAACATGTTAAGATGTGGCTTTGGTTCTGGCACTCTGGAACTTGAGTTCGGGAAGTCTACATACAATTCTTTGCATTGTGACTTCCAATCACTCTCTGTAAATCACTCAGGTTCACTATTTTGAGGTGAATTCTCAAGTACTTTTTGAGACATAAGGATCTCTGTTCTCAGAAGGTTACAGATCATTTTGTGATATCACTCAGGTCTCCATCTGTAAAGCATGAAATAAAAAACAGTTTTATTTTGTAGCCAAACCACAAACATTTTTTTATGGTAAAGATCAGGGAGAGGTTTTCCAGAAGATGCTGAAGGGAAAATGCTTCAGTCTCTGCTTGATGCCTCATGAGGTGTTTTACAAGGTCACATAATAGGTTTGCAGTTGTTATGCCCTCTTATCCCCATTACAATTTTGATCTAGGGACTATCTGTTTCTAGTGCCCATCTCTGTAGTTTGTCTTTCAGTCCTAATCTGTAAGGCTCTATTGCATTATATGGTATCACAGAGCACAATTCTCTTACGGACAACAAGAAATTATCAATATGAACATCTTTTTAGTCATTTTTTCTTTCCTCAGGTACTTCTGGGTTTGAGCCTCCTATTGAATAGCCTTATCTGACTTGCTCATATGTATAAAAAGCAAGAAAATTTTTAAGAAATCTTATGTAAAGTTCAGAAGCAGAACTAGAAACAGCCTGTTAAAATGAATGACTTGTGATAAACAGAAGAATGGGACAAATGAACCATTTCATCAGCTTCCACTGTAGTCAAGTCTACTACAATCTTCAAAGGCATTCAGAAGAATTGTTCACCATTGTGTGAAATCTCTCTAATGGAATAATTTTAGTATTGTCTGCCCTCTATTTCTCATACACTCGCAGACAGTCCACCAAAATTCTGGAAATGAGCAAGAAAAGGTCTCTCTGGTCTCATAAGATAAATGAGAATTGCACTTGCATCAATATGAAGCAGAAAAGCAGACAGAAACATAGGTCCTATATGGCTTTATGAGTAGAAGCAAAATGTGGTGATGCATAGACTCAACATTTCATTAATGGCTTTCTCCATCATACTAATGAATGTTCTGAGCTATAGAACTTCCCAAAGATTTCAAATGCAGTGAGGCAATTAATACCTTGCACTGGAAGGTGGCTCCTTTTGAATTTGATTCTTTCTGAATCCTTTGTTTGGACCTGTAGTTACCTGAATTTTGTGATTTCTGGTTCTGCTGAATGGAATGGCACCAACACTACCAACTTCAGCGAGTAAATACACAGAGAAGTTCTGATTTCCCTATTTGACTGATGCATAGTCCAAGTTCCAGTAAAGTACTAAGCAATGGGGGGTTAAGGCAGAACAATAGACATTGAATCACTAAACCTACTTGCATTTCTAACATTACCAGTGGTTTGTGTTGCTGTTATGTCCTTGTGCTGGATCTGGCTGGTACAGGGTTAATTTTCTTCATAACAGCCCATATGGTGCTGTGCTTTGGGCTTGTGACTAAAACAGTGCTGATATCACACCCATGGTTTAGCTATTGCCAAGCAGTGCTCACACAGCTTCAAGATCTTCTCTGTTTCTCACTCTGTCCTCTCAGCGAGTAGGCTTGGGGTGGGCAAGAGGCTGGGAAGGGACGCAGAAGAGACAGCTGATCCAGACTGATCAGATCCCATGCCATAAAACATCATGCTCAGCAATAACACTAGGAGGAAGTCTTTCCAAAACAGCCACTATTCCAAGACCAGCTTAGCATCAGTCTGCTGGTGGGAGGTGGTGTCTGCCTTTGCATCATTTTTTGCTTTTCCTCTCCTTTTTTTTCCCCTTGCTTATTAAACTGTCTTTATCTCAACACCCAAGGGTTTTTTGTTTTTTTTCTTTTCTGCTTCTCTTCCCCAACTTCTGCAGGGAGCAACAAGCTGGTGAGTGCATAGTTGTGTGACAGGGTCAACCCACCACAATCCTGTAATCTTTAACCCCTAACTCGGCTCTTCTAATAACATATGATTTCAACAACAATAAAAAGAGACCAATCCATCCCAGGCAATTCATATACCAAACTGGCCACTGACAGAACCAACAAAGCATGATTGACTGTAGAAATTATTACAGAAAGCTCATTGTACAGCAAAACAGGATCTTCATGTAAGGTCAGTGATGCAGTCTTCAACATGGCATCCCAGTAGGTGCAGATAACAGGATGGAAGAAATCCATACATGGGTGGGACACTCTTCAAAAATATCCTCTCTTTAAAATGGCTCAACTTAAAGAAGAAGATGTCAATATGGGGAACAATGGGGTTTTTTTCCCTTACCAACAGAAGCTAAAACAGTGTCCTCAAAGTACTGAAATGCCAATACAATCCTTATGATTGTTCATAATTAGTTTGGAGAGTGCTTTTTAGAAGCATGTAATGGATGTAGGTGCACAGCTCTTGACAGATTTTGCCCATAAATGTTCCAAATGCAGCAGTCAGAAAATGTACTCAGTAAACATCATCACAAAATACCTGTTACTGTGTCTTATAGACATGTGCACTCTTATGACCTGAGCTGGCAGCTGGATGAAATGGAGAGGAAATAATTTTGTATTTCAAAGGTTTTATTTCTTTCTTTGTATCAGAAATACACACATACCAAAAAAAAAATAAATCTCCTCTGGGTATTACAGAAGTTCTGCAGAACATAAAAAGTTGCTATTATAGATGTTACCTCTCTTCCCTGTGCCAAAAGATGAGAAGATTCAAACTATGGTTGTGCGTTAGAAACCACAGCACCCTCAGCTGGGTCTTTGCATCTCAGCGAACAGGATCTCCTTCCCCAGTGTCTGATACAAGTGCGGGAGTGCCAAGTCCATCTGTCCAACCCATGGAGCACAGCACTAGCACAGCACTAGCAATAGATCCTCAGCACGTCTCTGCCTCTCTGATTATGGCCAGACCTGGTAGTTTGCCTCACACTGAGAAGCAGCATCTTTTAAAGCACCTCATTAAATCAGGCATCACTCAGGGCAACGTGAACAGCAGCGCTGGCACCTGTGAACGCATTGGAATCAAAGCCACCACAGGAGTGGGCACCTGTCCTGCTACCCAGAGGCTGTTCACACAAGAGTGATGCCAAAGGTCATTCTTTTGTCCCTGATATAGATATCAGACAGATGAAAAAACAACAGAGAAATGGGACTGCTTTTGGTCAGTAGTGCAAATCTGAGTCCATGATACTGATGTAGGTTAAGCTGGTACCTTCAAGTTTTCATCACAATCATAAAATCACAGGATAGCCCTCTTCCAACCATTTTTCTGTTTTTCTTTTTATCCTTTCTTTTCTTTTTAACAGCAAATACTGAGTCCCCAGACTGTGGCTGGTTCCGTAATTCTCTTCTCTATCTCTCATCCTCAGTTCTTCCCTTAGCAACTTTCCTGGCATTTAGTTACACAGTGAAATCAGATGCCATGTGAAAAAATACTTCATTTTGCCAGTTTTCAATGTGCTATTTTTCAGTTTCATTCAATATCATCTCTCTTAAGATGTGAATCACAGAGGACTTAAATCTCAGATTTTTTTCCTGTATTATTCATTATTTTATACACTTTTTTCAGGCTCTTTCTTGTTCAGTCTTGGTAACAAACAAGGCCCATCTGTTCTGTTTCTCTTCATATTAATCATTTCTGAGTTTGTGTTGGACTTACTGGCCTTTTCAGGGAAAAATATCTTTGTTTTTATTTCCTGACTAGAAGAGTAGGAAGCACTATACACTTAGGTATTCACCTCTGGAGAAGGATCCAAAGGAATAATTTTTAGGGTTGTCTTTAAGGTTGCAAAGTACTTTTTCACTTCAGAGTAAGATCGTTAATTCATTTTTTAACTCAAAACACTTGGACAAAAAGCACCTTCTGAAACTAAGGTGATGCACTTTTCTTCTTTCATGTACTGATCCAAAAATGAGAAACTCAGTCACTAAACATTGAAAATTGCCAGCCTACATCAAAATTCAGGATCCTGCCCAGCTGTTGCTCCCTGAATATTACAGAGCTTGGGCTTCTGATGCAAGGCTCTTGATGCCTATACTTCAGTTAAACAAGAACCTTGATTGTGAGGATGTCTTCATCTCCTACATCTGACATAATTCACTCCAAGATTGAAATGTCATTCTTTTATCACCTCCCCAGTGGCACCAGAAGAGCCATTAGGCAATCACAGCAGCATTAGGAGCACAAGGAGCTCTGGGAGCTGGTTCGGTTTGGGGACAACTGCAGCTTCCCAAGAGTCCCCCAGCAGCACTTTGGAGAGGAGGTTAGGGTTGAGCATGCAGTTAGATTCCTCAGGTATTTTAGTCCCGCTGACCTTATCAGCTCTGACAGTTTACCTCCTGCCAGAATCCTGGATTGTGCTTAAATAGTGGCTTGGGAGTCGCAGACTGACTGCTCCATTTTGAGGAGTGAAGGACTAATTACACTGATATCTGAAACTTTGAATTCGAGTGAAGAACACCAGAGGACCTGATACAGAGTCTTGTATGAAGCCAGACTGGCCTTGAATACAAACATTTACCTGACAAATACTCTGATCAGAGACGGAATATTCTGTGCAACAGTTATAAAGATAAAGCCTTCTTTCTAAGTACGTGAGCATGTTCCCCACTGGAGTAGCATGCCCTATGTGAATTATTCCAGCTGAAAACGTAAAATATGACTTTCATCTTCACAGAAATGCTTTTGCAAACTCCATTTAGATCAAAAAAGATTTTCATGCTGTGCTTTTCTTTTAATTGAGCAGGCAAAGCATACACTAATTAGCTGATCTAACATAAAGATGATTGTAATCTTCTGATATTTTGCACAACTGAATGTCTTTGAGTAAATCCAGTAAGGAAGTAGAGAAGAATGAGAATATAGCGGAGACTAGAATGGTGATAAGTCCTTGATATGTACAAAAATAAAATACAAAACTGCTTGTAACTTCATGTAACTGTGCCTTTAGAGTTTCAAATGCATAAATATATAGGGAGAGAATGTGGCTTTCCCCGAGAATAGAGAAGAAAAAAAAAATCTGCTTTTCCTGAAGGATCCTCACCACATAATAATAAGATTTCTTTACTCCAAGAAGCTGTGTAAAAATAGCATTTACTATTTAATATGTCTATTAATTTGCTATGTATGGCACATTTGGAATTTTAGCTAATACACTTGAAATATCAGTGAGTGTAAAGTGCAAACGCTTAAAATTAGTTTGATCAAGGATCAGATATTAATCTAATAAAAATTCTATAGCCTTTGGAAGAGGCAGAGAGAACAAAGGTGATAATGTCCTCAGAGACCAGTGCCTTGCAGTCTTTTTTAGGGCCATTTACATGTAAATAAGGTATTTATGAATTCACATGGATGTTAGCAGAATGTGAATTTGGAATATTGTTCTCAAATAAATAGCAGGATTTGTGTTTCTGCCTCAAGTTTTGCAAACTGTTTATTTAAAATTGTTACTATTTGCGTTGCACCTCCTGCTGAGATCAATACTTTATTGTGCTTAGACCCTGCACAACTGTTCAAACGAAGGAGGACTGATTACATAGTATTTATAATCCAAATAGCAAACGTCTGTGCCATTATTGGGTCGTGTGGAAAAGGCAATCTCTTCTCCCCAGAGATACACTGAAAGAATCAGATTCATCCCTTCACCAGGCTTTAAAAGGAAAGGAACACTAATTAACAATTTGCCTTTCTGGATTGGTTCTCTTGCTCTTCCTAAACACTTGCTAGCACAGACAGATGCTTTAATTTGCCTAATGATAAAGTTGTCACTTTATAAAAATAGGAAATATTTGAAGGAGAACAGAGGAAAGAACCTGGTTCAAAGGGATTCAGCAGACAAGTTGTAGAGTCAGTCTTGTTATATCTTGCCAGCATTCCTGTATTCATAACCCCATCCTGAAAGGCCTTAACCTGACAGACATCCCCTGCTCTTCACCTCCAGCACCTTTCTCCTGTGCTGGGATAATTAGCTGGTATAAAACACACTTATGACTGGAGCCTTCACTCCCAGGGAGAAGAGTTAAAGCCATGCTTAGAATGATGCATTTGGCTTTCAAGCTACATTTAATTTTATTTTTGCTATGTGAACAATGACTTTATGATCATTTCAGTTGCATCAAGCTCAAAAACCTGAGTTGGATTCTTGTCTCTAATCCACCTTTGGACAAATCAGTTGAGCATAAATTTTTAAAACTCTATGAAAGACATTTAAGTTCCTAAATCCACCTGGAACGATAAGAAATAGGAACCTAAACAATTTTTTAAGATTCTAAGTCCAAACACAATAAAAAGGTTTTAGAGAGGGTTCTTAGGAACAGTTTCCAAGTTTCCTTTGAAATAAGAAGTTATTAAACTTTCTTACCTACATGTGAATCTCTATCAGGACTTCCAAGAGGAAGCAAAACACTCTGAAACTTCAACCCTGAGCATTTACAGCATAAATGTTTTTTCAGATCTGAAACCAAGTTTCTAAGTGTCAGTGTTAAACACACACTTTAAAAACTTGGGAGACTCTTTTTTTTTTACTAGAGACTAAGACCAAAGTTTCTGTTTGCAGAAGAATCAATAAGAGGATGAGGGAGAAAGGGAGGCATTTCACAACTCCAATTGTGTTTCTGTCAGATATGACCACCTGAAGTGTACTGTTTCTCAGTACATTAATGAGTATCTGAGCAGGACCATCAACCTTTTATGGTGTTCTTTCTCTTCTTAATCCCGCTTAGTCTGATCTATAACAAGGATATCTTTGAGCGAAGTTGGAGATTTTTGGGGGGACAGGTAGAGAGGAAGGCTTTGAAGGTTTTGTGTGGGGTTTCTTGNTTGTTGGGGCATTTTGTTGGTGTTGGTTTTTTTCAAAGGCACATGCTTGTCCATGACTGAACAGCATATCAAATTGCAAACGGGACGTGGGAATTGGCTGATAATCTCAGTATTTACCAATGCAAAAGTATATAGATGGGCATAGAAAATTTATTATTACTCCAGCCCCATGCACACAAAAACTGGCATCTCAGCTCCACCTAGTAAGGGAAAAATTCCCAATTCTTTCTGCTCCATTTTTTCTGAAAACTTAAGCTTAGAATGTTTAAATAACAATGAGCAGGGAAACTTCAGCAGAGAAAATAATCTAAGCCATAGACTTACAGTTTGTGTTTCATCTGAGTTTTGGCAACTTATGCTTTGGCAAAGCTTGTAAATTCAGCACACAGCCCAGCAGAGACACCACTGGGAGTAACTGAGCATCAGTTTAGCAATGCTTTTTTTCTGTTTTGTCAAGCTATTTTCCTTCTTTGTATTTTGTTTTTAACCTGTTCAATTCCCAAGGTGTGTTTGAAAGGAAATTAGCATGATATAAATCCCCTTCCATAAACACAAAGGAATACCCAGAGAGAAGCATCCAGGAAAGTGCTTTAAATGATACAGCAATTATGATATACTTTAATTTCAATTGCATTGTTCCTTTCAAAACTGTGTCTGCACAACTCACTGATGTCTTTTTACAGCACATTTATCAAGAACTGTGTATGAAATAATCAGAACATTTTTACAGGTGTGTAGGGCGAGGCAGCCAGACTAAAATCCCGACAGGGCACATTTCCTTAGCTCACTGGCTATTCTTAGCACAGTAACCTTTCTGACAAAAAAGTGTTCCAAGCCTTCTCACACCTGCTTTTAGTGTTGTCAGTAGTCCTACTTGCACCTTTTCCAAGGGAAATCCAAGATACTGTACAGTCAATTTGATACACAAGCCTGGAAGAATGTATGATGAAAAGAAAAAAACAAAAACTTAGTCCCTACTCTAAAAGATCTCTAATAACAGTTCTGAAAAACGGATTGACTTTTAATTGCATATCAAGGCGGTTTACAATAGCTGTATGATTTAGTGAGAGACTCTAATGAGGATTACTCTTACCAATACTTTTGTGTGCCCACTAATTCAATTTATTTCTCTAGCATCTCCCAGTATACGACTGACTGTTCAGGTAAAAGGCCCATCTGCCCCAGCAACTTGTCTCTAACAGTCTTTTGGTATCACTTAGTGGGGGAAAAAAGATATGGTCATGACAATCAGATCTTATATTTCCCCATCACTACTAGTGTCTCAGCCCACAAATATTTACAGTTCAGAGCCAGAGTTGTATTTTATGCGTGTAATAGTTATCAATGGACTTCCCTTTAGCTAGTTTGTATGGTTTCCCCTTGAATATTTCTCCTTGTAAACCTGAATATCCACATTTTCTGCTAAGGAGTTCTACAGCTTATCTTCACAATATAGCTTAATAATTTCTTCCTTACTTAAATCTTGCTTCTGTGTAGCTTTCCATAAGCTTCAGCCTCCCAGATTAAGTTAGAGTTAGGTACTGTGATCTCCAATTGAATATAAACCATTACATACTCACAAAGAGAGAAGTTATGCTTTCTGCTTGAAAGGGTTTGATTTATGGAAATAAATAGCTGCTTTACAAGGGAGAAATGGCTTATTTTCAGAAATTATCGGAGCCTTTACAGATCCAACAGTGCAGGAACTTAGAAGCTAACTTCAACCTGCCTTCCTGTTTTACCGGAGGACTAGCTGGTAGCAGGAGGTTATCTTTAACCTTCTCTCTAATCTCCATTGACAGAGATCCCACACTCTCCTTAGAATATCTCAGGGCTTTTATCTCCTCTTGGCTAAAAAGATTCTTCTAACTTTGGCTGCTGTTGGAATCCAGCAATGGAAGTCAGCTGGTTCTCCAGCCTTTTTGCTTGAGAACAGGTGAGGATCTTGGATAGATTCATTAGATGCAATGGCCGGTACAGGCTACATTTATCATCTATTCAAAATGAAGAAATGAAGATGGGAAACAAGCTATAAGAGGGAGGTTACACAGTTTATTATATGAGGAATGGAGCTTTGTCTCCACGTAAATGAAATTCATCCTGCTCCAGAAGACAATGGGAGGCTGACAAATTCAGAATTATGTCAGGATTTTCATGTAGCAGGAGCAAGTATGAAAGGCATTAAAGAGAGAATTATTTCACTGAGGATCCTCCCCAGTGGAACCAAACATATTTTCTCTTACCTCTAGAATATTCTGAAAACATATGTGCTCTGAATCCAAACTAGAAAGGTGATGTAGGTCACTGTGACTGCAAAAATCTGCTGTCACTCATATCAACATCTGAGGGGCCGATCTTAGGGTGTATCATATGGTTTTAGAATTGAGCATACATCCTCTAGAATAGAGAGTCACAAGAAGAGTGACAGACTTCACTAGAACCACAGAAAATCAACTGCTGGAACTTCAAAAGGTCTGTATCATCTGTCAGAGTAAACTGGGCAAAACAAATAAATGCCAGAGAACACACTTTTTTTTTTTTTTTTTTTTTTGACAAGAGAATAATGGGTGAAAATTTGGAAATTCTGTATTTCCAAATAAAGGATAAGTCAAAGAATAGATGGACTCACATAGGGAATGGAAAACAAAGACTGACATCTCACTCAGGTGGCAAGAAGGGAGTCAAACCCATGGGGTACCTGTTCCAACAGGAAGGTGAGAAAACAAAGAAATAGAAGTGAGTTGCTGGGGAATCTCATTTCCTTTTATTTAAATTTTTGCCTTGAATAATTACAATATCCTAGGCATGCTGGGAAATTGGGAGCAAAAAGACATTCGAATGCCAAACTAATTAGTGAGCAAGCAGATTTTGCCAGGGTTGGAGAAGGGAATGAAATTGTTATGTTAAAGTGACCTTTGGACTTAAACCAATGTTACCTACAAGCAGCATCCAGCCAGGATGATAACAATAAAATATACTGTGTGATTTCTCACACAGAAAATGAGAGCTGGAAATGCAGCAGGAACTGGAATTTTAATGATCCATGTTCAGACAGGGAAAGAACATATCAGGACACAACCCAAGCAAGCCATGACTAACACAAAGAGATGAGCCCAAGAGGGGAGCCCAAAAGAGAAGATGTAATCCTGTAGTTTTACAGGATCAAGTCCAAAGGTTTTCAGTTGAAGAAACTACACCATAATTTGTCCTCACTAAAGTACCTGTCACAGTAACACACTCCCAGGGGAGTATACAAAGCACAACGAATCCACAGGACTTACACTCAGCTTCAAAAATAGGAGCTAGAGAAAAAAAGAGAAAATCCTTAAAAAGTAGTTCAGGATATATAAAAGAATAAAACCTTTACAGGTGACACTTGACAGAGTTGACACATATAAGATCTGAAGACAGGGTGGAAAAATGGCAAAAGAAAATTACCCTGGCCTAGAAGCAAAGCAATAAATATTGTTATACATGAAAAGATATCTGTCAAAAGCTAAAGTATTCAAAGAAGAAACAAAGAACAGCCTAATTTTGGCAGATGAAATGTGAAAATACAGTAATGGAGGCCTCCTCAAGAAGAGCAGCAATAGCAACAAGTGAAAGAGGAAAAAAAAATACATCAGAAATAACTACTGCAACAAAGCCCACGGTTTCAAATAATGAGAGGACTTCTCAAGGTATAATCCCATCTGGTAATTAAGAACCACACAGCTGCTCATTCAGCCTTCCTCCAGCAGGATGGGGGGGAAGAGAATTGGAATAGTAACTGCAAAAATTCATGATTGAGATAAAAATAGTTAAACAGTTTAATACTTAAAAAAAAAAAAAAAAAATAAAATATATTGTAATGAACAGGAAAACAACAAAAATAGAGAAAAACAAAGGGGAAAAAAACTAAAATATCTGTGTTATCAATAGTATTTTCAGCACAAATCCAAACACAGTCCCATACCAGTAATGATAAAGAAAACTAATTCTATCCCAGCCAAAAGCAGCACAGGACTAGAAATGTAAAATTCAGGACAGGACAAGAAATTAAGCAATTTTTTTTATTAGTATTCCCTGCAGAACAAGGTGGAAAGACATATGTTCTCACTCTTTATGAAACTGAAGAGACTTCAAAAGATATAATGGATAGATTGGCAAAATGAACGGCAACAAATCTCTAGAATTGATAGAGGTAAACACCATGAAACACACAAAAATTATAGCTATTCACCAAGAAATACTCAGAATACTCTAGGATGAACAAGGTGTTCTTCTATAGTTACCAGTGTGTAGTTTCTTTTTACGAGAGGACTAAAAAAAATAGAAAAAGCAAGACCAAAGAAAAACAAATCTGAAAGTTTCTAAATGATACTTAAGGAATAGGCCAAGTTAATGAAAACAGTAGTAAGGAATAGGTCAAGTAGACCTTTGTATAAATGTGACACACTTTGAAACAGTCACTGTGGCATTTTCTAATTGAAGTTCTACCTTACAAACCTTTTGGAGTTTCTTAAATGGGATCAACAAATTTGCAGATAACAAAAGGTCTTTTTCGGGTTTTGAAAAGCCTTTTGAGAAAGTCACTCATCAAATGCCTTTAATGAAACAAAGTAACCAGAACTAAGACAAAAGGTCTCAGTAGGTATAAATTATTGACTAAAAGTCACAGTAGGTAGAAGTAAATGGTGGGTTCTTACAATAGGTAAGAACATAGAAAAGGAGAAAATAGTGACATGCTGAAGTTTGCTAATCATGTTACTGTGATATTTAACGTGGTAAGAATGGGGGCAGTGGTACAGAATTCCAGAAGAGCTTAATAAAATGAAGTAATGCAACAATAGAATGGTAGGTAAAATCCAATTAAAACAAATGCAAAGTGATGTTCATGGAGGTAAAACAGACTTGGCTTTACAAAAATATCCAGATTTCCCTGCAAACATCAGTTGACTACTTAGCAGAACTTGAAAAATCAAGTTTAATGAAGGAAGGAGAGTGGACATGGTGGAAAGGAGATTCTGTGTTTCTAGTACAGCCTGGAAACTTTTTGCTGCTCCAATTCCCTCACCTTGGGAAGGATATAACAGAACGGTATGCAGCTCAGAGAACAATAAAAAGTGTGATCATAGGTCTGAAGAGGTTTTCATCCAACGAATTAATATTTCTAAAGAATGAGCTAGGATTCTTCAGTGACACAAAAATTAAAAATATAAATATTCAAGTTTGGAAGAATTTTATGACTTCTCATAGACTATTCTTTCTTTCCTGTGCTCACACCCTTATGATCACTGTCAGGGTTGCTGGATTAGAAGAGACTTCTGTCTGACTTCAGTAGTCCTTCTTACATAATATTCAAGCTCCCAAATTAAGCCCATTACTTCCTATTGGCACCAGTGACTGACATCAGCAGATTGCCAGTATCTCATTATTTGATATTTGCTGTGAAAGAAAATTGGACAGGATTTGAAAAGTATAGTGCAGGTTGAAAATAAACAGAAACCACGGAGTAGCAGAGCGCAGAGTTAGCAGGCAGCAATATTTGCTGACTTACTTGCAAGCAGGGCATTGTCAGAGCAGTACTTCTTGGAATAATAACAACTTTTGTTTTTCCTAGCCCTCAGCCAGCCCGTTACAACGATGTTTGCAAGGTCTACCTAAGGTGTTGGTACATATTGTTTGCCAAAATAAGAAAAAAAAAAAAAAAAAAAGAGTTCTTTCTACAAGAGCAGCACCTTATAGCAATAACTGTGTTGTCCAAGTTACACTCAGAATTGTATTACAACTCCCATTTCTAATTTCAGACTGATAATGTAGGCCTTTGTTTTAAACAATAGTAAGGGATTTGCTTGTCATTAACAGAAATACAAAAGCCAGGCTTTCCAAATTCCCAGATGTCTTTTCATTGGTAAAGGGGAGAGGGACAAGTAACACCGTGTAACTTTTCCACTTAGCCAGGACTTTCCACAAAGAATCAGGCTGCATTTTGGACCTGTAGAGCAATGACACCTCCCACCTTGAATGTGGTGCAAATTCATCTCAGAGGTGTCAGTGAAGGAAATACTCTGGCCTAGGATCCACACCAACAAAGCAGTAAGCATGGAATTAAAAATTTATGAAAAAGACAATTTCATGTGCCTTTGTGACCCTTCACACAAAGTTCAGGCACAGTTTTGCTCCCACAATTTGGGGTCCATATCTGAGCATCTTCTTTCTTGCTACTCACCTCCACAGCCCGCAGGTTTTCAGGTAATTTGAAGACAGATTTGCTCCAGGCTTTAAAAACTTCCCACACTTGTAGTGCAGACAGAGTTCCTCCTCCAGGACACTGCTGCTGCTCTGCACTGTTGGTACAGGGTGAGAACAATAAAAACTATTCTCATTTCAGCTAATGTGCTGTGGAGCTTTGCTTCCTTTCAAAATACTTTTCTTATTTCTCTCCTGTGTTAAAGCCCTTCAGTGTATGAGTTAGCAAAGAAAAGTAGTACCAGCAAGCTTTTGAACAAGTTACAAAATCCATTTACCCTTAAAACATTCTTTGCTGATGACACTGCTGTTTTTATTAATACATTAGAGTGCCGGCTGTACTGATGTTACATTAATGGCTGGTCATAAAAGTGCTGTCCAGGGGGTGGAAAGAACATACTTACAGGAAGATGCAGTCAAATACCTACAATCAAATCAACAAAGTCAACCTGACCTGATACAAAAAGAAGCCTCTTGTGCAGAATAAATACAAGGCATGCAGAACAGATTGCCCTTCAAGGTGATTATCTACAAAAACATTGGCAAAAACAGAGCTTTCATATGACTTCCAAAGTCCTTGTGCCTAAGAATAAACCAACTATGGCGAAGAACTAGACTGTCAACTGAGCAAACTGCACACCCTGGTGAAGGAAGGAAAAGTTGGAGTTCCTTCCTTACACAGGTGTCTATCTCCAATCTTCAAGAACAAGACACAGCCTGGGGTGTGATCCAGGTTGAGCTCAAGATAGCTTGGGAGCTACTGGGGCATGATTTAACAGACAAATCAGATAATTTATACCTATTCCCTGACAGCAGATAGGTTGTAAGGTTGTAATTGCAATTTTATCCCTTCTGTGACTGTGCACTATAACCTGGATCACACACTCCCTGGGAACCTTTATTTAGTGCTGCTTTAGATAAGTAAGCCTCCATCTCCTCGCCTTTAGCTAGACTAAGTAGAATCCAACTCTGTAAATCATATCGTGAACAACTCATGCAATATAGGATTCACAAATCATTCTGCTGAGGTTATTGAGCATCTTCATATTTTTGTTCATGAATAATGAATTACAAGGAACAGCAGAACCACAGGTGAGCCTCTCGGTTTATTGGAGGGAAATGCTTTAAATGAGCAGAGGTCATCATGAATTGGTGATCATCCAGTTCCAACCTCCCTGCCATGGCAGGGACACCTTCCACCAAACCAGGTTTCTCCAAGCCCCACCCAACCCAGCCTTGAACATTTCCAGGGACGGGGCATGCACAGCTTCTCTGAGCAACCTGTGCCAGGGCCTCATCACCACAAGGAAGTGATGATAACAATTTCTTTACCATCTTAGGAAAAGAAAATATAAAACTAATGGAGTATGAGGTTCCCAGGACATGAGCCTTCTAAAGAGGATCACAGCAGCAAAGCATAGCAGTTTCAGAAACCTCATAGTTTTGCTGGGATTGAAGCATTGGCATTGAGCCCTTATCCAAATCTCAGTGATAAGGGAGAACAGCAAAGAAAAAGATAAATACTGAACTCCTACATTACAAAATCTGTTTCTAGGGTTAGGGTTGCTGAAAGGTCTCCTGCTTCTCCTGTATATTTCGTACATACATAAACGGACATTGAGAATAACCAAAAATGTCTAAGGAGTTTCAGGCATTAATTAATGGCATTTATTTTGTGTTTGCACAAACAAACTCCTATTTCTACTTTCAGAACAAATGAAAGAAATGCTAAAAGAAAATAATCCTCTAAAGAATCTATCCCATTTGGGTCAGAAACAGAACTGTCTCCAAATAACCAAGGAATGAAGGCGTTGTTTTAATGTGGAAGTTACATCCTGAATGAAGTATGGGCTACAGCATGGCTGCAAAGACTTCCAGACAAATCAAAAATGGGTGAAGAGGACACTTAATCGGGAAATTCTAATTTGGCTATAACATTCTTTAGGTACCAGTGTAAATAACATTCACCTGGAATGGGAAGTCTAAAGTCTCTTACAGATGGCCTAACACTTCTGTCATGAAAAACAGTAAGGAAAATCCATGCATAGATGAAATCTTATTCTTAGTTCTGCTCAAATATAGAATTTATCCTTCAGTTGCTCCCTGTCAAAACCAGGAAGTAATCTTAGTATGGCTAATGTTCTGCCCTTGTTCTTTCAGGGCTCAGTTAATGGATTAGAAGTAATAAAAAGACGAAAAGTAACATTTTACATCTGGTTGATATTCATTGCAGTAATAATACTTTAACTCAGATCTGATTTGTGGATAGAATGAAAATAGTAAGGAGTTCAGAACAGGAGACACTATCCTGCAGTATTTATGTTTGTTAGTCTCTGTTGATGCACACAAAGCCATCAGGTGTTCCATTGTCCCTATCTACTTGTCTGCTTGAGCAGAGTTCCAGGTATTTGTTCTTATTTTCCTTCTTAGACAGTAATAATGTGCTCTTATTTTAAGCTAATGAATGCTAATTTACAGTAATTGTTTGTGAGACTCTGAAGAGCCAAGCTGTTGAGGTTTTTTGTGGGCTCATTTTTGATTGATTGGTTTGGTGTTTTGTTTTCAGTTGGTCGGGAGGTTTTTTGGTTGTTTTTGGTTTTGTTGGTTGGGGTTTTTTATGTAATATTGTTTGTTTGTTTGTTTTCTACTTTCTAGGAATCAACTATTCTCAGTCACTTGCACCACCAGCCAGTCACAGATACTTCTGCATTAAAGTTACAAATATCCCAGTCTTTCATTAGCTTCTCACATAAATTTTACAGCCTATATTTGCATCAAATAGACTTGCTGAACAAGATTAGGGGAGGAACTAACCTTTGAAAAACTACAATCTTGAAGCAAAATACAAAGTTGAAAAGTAATGCCAGTGGCATAGAATTTGTTTTTGGAGAAATGTGACAAAACATCTAAATTCTGTATAACGTACAGGAAAAAATCATACTGTCATACTGTTAGTTGCTTGTTTCCTAAACATAACAGTTTTTCAAAAATAAAGGCAAGGATTTCTATTTTTTTCTTCCTTAATAATTTAAATTATGGTTTTCTCCCTGGAAGCTTCATCACTGAAATGGGAAAGAAAGAGAGAATAATCAAAGGCAACAGGTCATCTTGGAGGTCATTAATTAGAGTCTGTGGTGGTGTTCTGGCCTCTTATAAATATCATTTATTTCATCTTGTAATTATATTAAACACAGCTCAGAAGTTCTCAGTGTACCTCAGGACCTTCATTTTTAGTGAATGTTGGTATTGCATGCATAATGTATATTATTTACAGCATAATTATGGAGATGACATGTAGCAGCTGTTTGTTTTGCCCTTTAAAACAGGGCTAGGAATTTGGCAGCATGGGATAGGACCCTCTGAAATCACAGCCACAACAAAAAGGATAGAGCCTTGTGTCACATGGTGCTTCAGAGGATCCAGGAAAGAAAGACTATATACAAGACTGTACAGTAGGCAAAAAGGAACTCCAAAAAGAGAGTTTTACTGCAAACTCATCATCTTTTATATTCAATGGATTGTTTTAGTTTAATACAGCCAATAGACAAAAGGAAAAATGGTCACATGTCATGCAGGGGTCAATTCCACCAATGTCCTAGAGTCACAGCAGACCACAAGACACCCTGGTATCTGATGTTTACATTCTTTGGATATTGCATCATAGTCTGGACATGCTTTATTAATAATTTAATAACGCCACAATGACACATTAACATCCAAAATGCTATTTCTCAGAATTCTATTATCCATTTCCCTTTTTGTCTTTATTTTTAACATCATAAATTATATGAGAAGGAAGTTGGTGGCACCTCCCCCAAATGCAGTTCTACCTGGGACCAGGAAACATGATCTTGGCCAAGCTGGAAGTGTGAGGCTCTTCTGTGCCTGGTTGTGCTCAAATTGTGGTCACCAACATTTTTATAATTGAAACCTTACTGGCTTGACTTCAGCTGTGATTCCCCAAAACATGCTGGGAACACTAAAGACCTTTGTGCATGAAGAGAGTGGCCAGTCAGACTGCTATTCCTGTAACTGGTGGTGAAAATAGAAACTTCACATAGAATTAACAAGGTTGGAAAAGACCATAGAGATCATCAAGACCAACCTATTACCTAACTTATCAAGCTACCCAACATCAACTCATCATCTAAAGACTCTTTAGATCATCTTTAAGACTCTTGGTCTTAGAAAACTCACTATAACAATTAAACCTCATTGAATCCTTCTCAATTTCTGGGGGAAAAAAAAAACAAAACCAACAACAAACAAACAAAAAAACGCCCTTAAATCCAGCTCATGGAAACTTTGCTTGTAGTGATAACATTTCCATGATACTTACGTGTCAGAGACATCTCACAGAATAAATTAAGATACTTGTTGTATTTTGGAAGTACAATTAAATTATCCTCAGAAGCACTTTCTTTTCTAAAAAAGGGTTTTGTTTATATAATATGTTCATTTTCTACTACAAAAAAAGCTATCAGAAAGGCCACTCTGCATTAAGGTCTATAATAATCATAGGTTCCACATAAGATATCTAAAGAAACTGTGCTCTCTCAACCTGATGCTTTCTTAGGGGCTTAAAATTATATATTGGCAACCAAGAAGGTTTTTTTACAAGCTGTTCACTCAGTGAAAATTTAAGATCAGCCAAAACTATTTAATTGAAACTCGCCCCAAGGATTTCTCTTTGCAGTCAGAGCTAATCAGCAGGAAAAAAAGTTTTGTCTCAAAGAGAACACAACCATCAAAACACTGAAGGCATTTTTAATGAAAGCCTAAGAGTCACTAACGAGGCATCAATCATGCTAAAACAGAATGAACAAAGTCATCTGCCTTTGGGTCAACACAATCTTCTCCAAATGATTTTCTTTACACTTTCCAAACTTTGTATCTAATAAAGAAAAACAGCAAAATCCATGAGGAGAAGTGCTACAAAACACTTATATTTGAGCAGCACCAATGTACATTAATAGATCCATGGAGCCCTGGAATCAGGATTGCAAGCAAAACCTATAACTGATCTTCCAATATTTAAATAAAACCAGAACTAAGCAGCTCTCAAATACCACAGCCTTTCACAAAGTCTGCCCCACAACAAAAAGTATTTTTCCTTAGTTTATATCACAGGAAAGAATTATGGAGGCAACATCCTATGTGTTTCCATTAGGACCAGGGAAGTTATTCTTCCTTTGTATGTGGCACTGGTCAGGCCGCAGCTTGAGTGCTGTGTCCAGTTCTGGGCCCCTCAGTTTAAGAAGGATATTGAGTCGCTGGAATGTGTCCAGAGAAGGGCAACGAGGATGGTGAAGGGGCTGGAGCACAAGCCCTATGGAGAGTGACTGAGGGAGCTGGGGTTGTTCAGCCTGGAGAAGAGGAGGCTCAGGGGTGACCTTATTGCTGTCTATAACTACCTGAAAGGAGGCTGTAGTCAGGCGGGGGTCGGTCTCTTCTCTCAGGCTCCCAGTGACAGGACAACAGGACACAGTCTTAGGCTGCGTCAGGGGAGGTTTAGGTTGGATATCGGGAGGAACTTTTCCACAGTGAGAGTGATCCCCCACTGGAATGGGCTTCCCAAGAAGGTGGTGGAGTCACCGTCCCTGGATGTGTTTAAGGATAGGTTGGATGACTAATTTAGTGACATGATTTAGATGTTAGATTGGCTGTTGGATAGGTTGTTAAGTTAGGTAAAGGTAGGACTCGATGATCTCTACGGTCTTTTCCACACATTCTGTGTGTAATTCTGTGTTTATGCAGTACCTTTGAAATTCTGAAAGATGGTTCATTACCAGAATCTCAGCAACACTGAAAAAGCAGAGCCAAGTATAAAGATCAAGTAACAGTAGAATAGGTCTCTCCATTGCCTGATATTTAGCAACTCATAACCTTGCTCATTACTGCAGAAGGAGTATTTATGTCAAAGAGAATTTGGTCATAGAGCAACTGAGACAGAGGGGACTCAAGCATAGCAAGGAGGCATCTCAATTTCCTTTCCTTACCAGAATATATATTATGGCCTTAAGTCTATTACTTGTGTAACCTTCACACTGGGAAAGCTGCAGAAAAGCTGCCTTCTGATTTCACTTACACAGAACATATTAGTGATGATCAAAAGATACATCTATAATTGGCTGCAATGTAAACAACCACTAAGCACAGTATAAAAAAAAAGTTCTTTAATTTCCCCTTGAATTTCAGCAATTGCAATTCTAGTTGGTCTTCAGAGAACAGAAAAATTAAACCTTAAACAAAAAAAGAAGTCCCACACCACAGAAGCAAATGGTCCTAAAGAAAGTACTGGCATGTTATCACAGATTTCAGAAAAAAAAGGTTGGTTGTTTTGGATTCCTATACATTGTTTTCTCTATCACTGAAATTATTATTTAAAATAATTCAATGGTCTTGATTTTTGAAGGTATGGAAATGTATAGTGTGTCAGGTTTCCAGGACATGAAAATCATAACTTTTATTTCTATTTTGATTCTTGTGTGCCCCATAAAATTTACCTGGTGAAATATATCTAAGGAAACCTGCTTACATATGCAGTATCATATATAAAATATGACATACACAGAAGCACAACATTACTACAATTAATTTTTCTATGCGTTTCTTTTGGGTTTGTTAGTTATCTGACTAACTAAGTGAAAGATTTTACCCTGTGCTAGGACCAGCCACTTCCAATTGCTTGCTTCTCTTATGCCATTATTTCCTTATCATTTTAGACCACAGTTAAAAAGTGGTTTTGACACAAGACTCACAGGTAAACAACAGCAGATCAGAGAAAAACTCTCTTGACCAGCCTTTGCAAAGCAATTGATCTGATTCACTTTCTTCAAATACCATTTGTCTTATGTCTTTTCTTCCTCCAGCATCACAACTGAAATCAATAGTGCTTCAGGTTTTCTGATTGTTTTACAGAAGTAAAAAGTTTTCTGTTTTTGCTAGAAAAGTTTTGCTTTGCAAACAACCGTGCTTTATAGAGTGCCCTCTGAAAAGAATAAGGAGGCAGCTATTGAAATTAATCTCTGATCTCTGTCATATTAATTGTAATCTGACTATCTGGTTCCTTCAGTTATTAAAAAACTCCAAAAAATCCCAACAACCAGTAAAAAATATTTTTTAAAACATTAGAAAAAAAAAAATCAGATGGCAATTCTGCTACCTAAGCATGAGATAATTTTTTCCAATTTTAGCCCACTCCTAATCAGGAAAAATTCTCACTCACTATAATTTTAGCACAGTAAATAGACTCTGATCACCAAAAACTCCACTCAACAACTTAAAGTGGGGTTTCTGCTCTCCAGAACTCAGGGCACAGTCTCTGGGTTTCAACTCACTAAGGCAAAGGCCCCAAGTGATTCCTACCTGTTACTCTCCAGGTAACCACAAATCAAAACATGAGAGACCCTCCAAGAAAAAATGGATGGTGAGCTTAAGAGATGATTGGAATGGCCGGTGGAGGGATAGTGAAGAGCTCAGAAAACCAGAAAAAATTAATGGATGTACAAACATAATAGAACATAATAATTCCGTTGATCCCAGTAAGTTCATCACTGCAACTCTACAACATCTGGCTATGGTGGATGGGTACCTGGGAGCAGTTCAACACTGTACAGTGACGTGAAACACAGAGCCAGACATGTTCTTCAGCAGCTTTGCAACCCCAGCTGACCTCAAAACAGTGGCTTCAAGTGAAGCTCAACATGAACACAGTGTACTGGTTTACATTGGGAGAGAGCTCAATTTCATCATAGTAGCTAATATTGAGCTATGTCTTGAATTTGTGCTGCCAAGAGTGTTGGTAGTACACTGATGTTTTAGATTTTGCTAAGTGCTTACCATTAGCCAAGGCTTTTTGAGCTTTCACACTGCCCTTCCACTGAGTAGGCTCAGCCACAGCAGATGAACCCAGCTGGATAAAGGCATGTTCCAGACCTCATCCTCAGTATATAAATGGGGGTGGGCATTGACCAAGGACATCTTGGGCATGAGTTGGTTGGTAGTGAACAAATTTTTTTATTTGCAACACTTGTATTTCTTGGCTTTCATTTCTTTCTGTTATTTTTGCTTTTATTATCATTATTAAATAATTTTTATATCAACCCACAAGTTTTCTCAATTTTACCCTTCCAATTCCCTCTCTTATCCCACTGTGGGCAAGTGAATGAGCAGCTCTGTGGGGCTGAGTTTCTGGCTGGGGTTAAACCACAACACACAGCCATGAAATGCACTATGAATTGCACATATGTAATATATGCTTAATTTCCTTTTCACGGGGCTAATCCTACTCAAAAGTTTGACAAGTTTTGTGTCACTTTCCAGCTTGGCTTATTACAAATCCCATTCAGGTATATTCCACTCAATTATATATATATAGATTCTAAGCAATCACATTTGTGGTCTCCCATTTTTAGGAGATATGGACTTAAATCTGGAGAACAGAGATATTCTTGAGGCATTTATTGGTAAACAAGCACCTTGCTGTGCACACTAAATTATTCTAAAGTCTTGAGATGGAGAGATAAAAGTATCTGCTATTGAATCTATGCCCTAAATTTCTTGGGTCAAAGTGGTGAAAAGGTGTGTGGATGTGGCACTTGAGGATATGGTTTAGGGATGAATATGGAGGTGCTGGATTAATGGTTGAACTCCATGAGCTTGAAGGTCTTTTCTAACCTTTGTGAACCTATGATAGTATGAGAAATAAATCAGTACAGTGGGCAGCATTAGTCTGGAGAGAAAAAATAGGCTTGGGTGGATATTTGAGTTGCCTTCTCATTATTACTCTTTCAGTAAACCCAGAATTAGTGGGATGCATAGACCTTCAGAGTCTTTGGCCCTGGCACAGTGAATGGCAGTAAAATTTCATTCCAGTGGCATTTTTTTACTCTTTGAGTTTAGTCTTATGGTGATCTCAGCTGATATAACAGAAAAACATTTCAAAAACCCTCAAATTACCATTTTTTTTAACATCCATGATGTTCTTACCATCTGATAGACCTATGAGTAGACCTATGAGTTACCTAAGTAGTAAGCTTCTTTACATAAAACTGATTATTTTACATCAGATCTCATTTCTGAATGCTCTTTACATCATTCTGTCAGGGAATTAAATGTATGCAATGCCTGAACAGTTTTGTTATCTTTGTATTATTGTTCTAACACTTAACTCAGTCAGAGAATGAACTTGGCTCAGTGTGGTTAGATGAGAATTAAGTTGTTCACATGCTCTGTGCAACACCAAGTATTTGAGGGAGTTGTTTGAACACCATCAGGTT
The DNA here is from genome assembly GCA_013399895.1 of Serilophus lunatus. Lineage (NCBI taxonomy): Eukaryota > Metazoa > Chordata > Aves > Passeriformes > Eurylaimidae > Serilophus > Serilophus lunatus. Next base: position 322,329 of record VXBA01000302.1, read on the forward strand.
CCTGCCAACACAGGAATACAGCCATGCCTACAGACATCTGTTTCTGCAAGAGAAAAGCAAACACACCTGGAGGCTGGGAAAAGCTAAGCCACTCCAAATGCTCTCCAAGTTCCCCAATGTTACATCTTTATTCCACCTCCTAAAAACATAATTCTCCCTTGCACTATAAAACTGGTGTTCTATCCTATTTAAGTCTTAACTCTGAGGTCCTCAGCTGGATTTTGTAACATCTGTTTATGTGGTGGTGGAGAGAGACTTAACATTTGGACTGTGTAAACTTGGATGAAAGGGGAAAAAAATATGAGAAAGCCTGGCTTGTTTCTGGAGACTTGATGGATCTTTGGACAGATCTTTGGATGGATCTTTTTCCTTCTGCAATTAATGACAGTAATTATCTCAGTGAAAGTGACTTTTTTTACTTTTGGGTTCCCACAAAGAGCAATTCTGACTTTAGCAATTATTACTTAACCTCATTCTAAGGTACATTATCATCCATTTCCTTCATGTTTCAAATACTGCCAACATTCTAAAGGCTATCAGCTTCTTTCCTCAACAAACAATAGAAAAAGTGCAGACAAGCCCAACTTTCCTGAAAAGTATCTTTGAAGCAGCTTGTGAGTTTTGTGGAGCTATTTTTATGGAATATTGACATCAACCTGAATTTAATCTTGTCAGGATAACGTATCAATTCAGAAAGACTCTCTCAGGTATGGAAATAGCATAGTGGTGTCATTGCCCTGTAACAAGCACTGTAGCAAGGTCTATTTATGCTCCAAACTGCAAGAATATGGCTATATTCTTTCACCCACAGAAAAAAATGTTTGCTAACTCCATATTTAGCTCACCAAATTTCTTTCTTACTCCTGTCTCAACACATGCTGTATCCTTTGCACCAGCCTGCCTTTGCTATCAGAACTATTAATTTCCTCAATTCCAATAAAAATGCTGTTAATTGCTTCAGCACAGCTTTAGTACCTCTCTGTATTACATCATTTTAGACAGCATTTCAATTTGCTAATATTTATTCTGTGTGCTTAGACTGTTGCAACATTTTCCTTCAGAAAATACAAAATACTTTACAAGTCACTGAAATCATCCACCATAATTTTGGAGTCAGTAAACCCATCAAAAGGTCTTTAAGTGATTTGTCCAAGATGAGTCAACAAGTAAAACTATAGGCAAGCCCTGGAGAATTAGCACTTTCCTCTTTTTCTAGCCATGAAATGAAAACACTATTATCTCACTAGCCTGTTCTTACTTCTTCAAGTGAAATTTATTCCACCTTTACATGGCCTCTGAAGTCCCATTTCTATAATAACATATAGACTTTTCATTACCTCTTGATAAAGTACTTAGTACTACTAGTGTTTATTTTATCCCACTCCAGGCAAAATAACTGGAAAGGAATAATAGCTGGACGCTAACAGCCATGAATTTTTGACATGTTCTTCTTCCAGAACAATATGAGAAAAACAATATTTAACATGAGATTTTTTTTGAAAGGCTTCTAAAATTTCCAGAGAGTAAAATGTCATCTAAGCCAAAACTAACTTTTGGAGGTTGCTTTTCTGTGGAAAGAATGACTACTTCTTTCTTGATCCCCAGTCTTACAAATATGTCTTCAGATATGAGCTATTTTAAATGGAAAAATAAGTTCACCTCTTTCATTCTAGATGCAGAACTATGTTTTGGAGATTTTTTTAGCAGCACAGCAGGATAAGGTTTTGTTTCCTTACACACATAACACATTGCACCTTTCACACACCACTTCTTCACTCACAATCACACGCCGCACCTTGTTAAGGATCTTGAAAGGAGTTATCTGTGCTGTCAAGATGAGTGTTTCTAATATTAAAATATCACAATGCTTTTGACTCAGAGATAAGAGAATTAGAATTCTCATTAAAATGAGGATTTCTACAAAGGCTTCTAACCCCACATCACTTTATGTTCTAATGTTGAATGTCTGAAACAGTCAATCCCACTTTATTTCTATCAGATGAAGAGCAACATCTGACTGCCAGCTGCATGGAAATTAAACCCTTGTTTTCATGTACCAGTTTTATTGGTTCTGTGCTGCACTGAGTTAATATGACATATTATATTATAGCTGAAATATTATAATGAGTTGTGTGAGTTCATGTTAGTTTGAAAGCATTCTTTACCAAGATTGTTCTCCCATTATTTGCAAGTCAATACAAAAAGGAGCATAGCAAGAAAGCTAATGTAGTGTACACTGTATTAGTCTCTTTCTCATTAGTCTCAGAAATTAATTGCAGAATGCACAAATAGCTCAGGACAGTTCTACTTCATTCCTATGGTTAGTGAATAAGAGAATATTCAACAGAAGGCCCCTAAGGGCACAAAGCTCTCAGTCACAGAGGACATAAATGTCTAAATAAAAGCTAGAGGAAAATATTCTAAAAATATAATTCAGATCACAAACCCTTACCTTTAACCTCTGTAAGAAGTTCATTCTGATTTATTTTTATTATTATTATTATTTGTTTGCAGTTAGCTAAAGGATTCAGAAACTTCTGAGTTGTTGGAATGGGCAGTGTTACAGCCACATGACAGTAACATATTCACCTGAGTTTAATTCCCTTAGGGATACCAAGTGCTAAAATGCTTTTCTTTAACTGCTTCCTCTCTGTGGAAGTGTAACATGGATTCTCCTGTGATGCCTAAAAAGGTATTACCTGTACCAGCTAGAAAAGATCAATGACCTGCTTCTCTCATGAGAGACCACAAGCACATCTTGGTTGCCCTCGTGGTCAATGATTTCACAGCATTTCCATTTTCATTTGAAAGATGAAGCATTTTCATTTATGCTCTCAAACATAGAACATGCTTTTCCATGTTCCTTCAACTTCCTTTGTAATTAGGAGCACCACTTTCCAATTTGCACCTGATCTCACAGACCTGAAGAACCAGTCCTGCGCATCCTTTTAATCCTATTCATTTGAAGTGTTGATCTATGAAAAGTATATTCATTTTTAAAGGAGAAAAGTGGTACCTGTACACTAATGCTTCAGGCTTCTGGTTAGTAAACTTGGACTTGAAAGACAAAAGTTATTGGGCCAATCTGCAGGAAAAATGCAAATAAACCAAACAGGAAATGGAAGTTTTCTGCCAAAGAGGTCTGTGTGATCAGCAGGTCTCCCTGAAGTGGCAGAATTTATAACTTACACATGATATCATTTGAAAGGCTATCCCAGCTGCTTTCTCCTGTCATTGCTTCTAACAGGCTCAGAATTGTCTCCTTCACTTTATCTTAACCAGTTGCTTATTTAATTTCCTTTGAAATCTAAAACTCTTCAGCAAATGGATGACACAGAAATGCATTGGATAGAAAAGTTAAATAAGTGAAAGGCTTTTTATTATAGTAAGGAAGTACTAGAAAAAATAAAATTATCATAAGGCCAGTTTCCAGCAACTTAGATGTGCATTTTCCTTTAAGTTTCATTAATTGCTAATTTCATAGATGCAGGTTTGAGTGGGGCAGAGGGAACACAGAGGAGGGCAGAGGAGGAAGGGAGCAGCTTCAAGCCTGTTCTCTTGGTGTGATTACATTATATTCTAAAGGCCTTTAACTGAAACCCCTGCCTATGTTGTTTCTTATCTCATTCATTTTTTTACTCAAAAGCCACAGGTTGGCTTTTATGCTTCAACAGCAACCCTAGTAGATCAATCAATTTAAGAAGCTATGTGCACTGTACCTGGACACTTAAAAAATACTATGCACAGAGCCATCAAATTTTACCCCGAATAATAAATCTAATGGTCTTGGTCAATAATGCTAACAGACCACAGCGTGGAGTGATGGATTTGAAGACAAAAGTAAGCACAGATATGGTTGATTTTTGTTACAATCCCTCAGATGAACATATGTTAGGGACAAAAAACCCCCCAAAAATACAATTTCCTAGTGATTTTTGTCTGGGATTTTCATACACAGTCCCCAGGGAAAAAAAAAAAAAAAAGAAGGAAAGGAAAGGAGAAAAGATATAAATAAACATATATATATAATTTTTAAGGTATAGTCCTAGAAACTCTCCAACTTTAGATTTGGAATAAGTGAGTGGGAACACAGTAATACTGTGAACTCCCTTTTGTCTGATTACTCAGCATGAAGGGAAAGGTATTCATTTTCATAATTCTCTACTTCCATACTATTAGAGGAAAAAAAGGTACCAGATAATAATGATAATATGAAAAAAACATATAATATATACGATAGATACATATAGAGGTAATTTAAATTACCTTTGTTTCTTTAACACTGACTTTTCTGTCTTCACAGTTATATAATTAGATGTGAACAGCTTCAATCCACTTCTTCTCCTTCAATTTATCAGCACCTCAAAAAGTTTTCATTACGTTCAATTAATCTGAGCAGTTTCCAATTCTTGTTTTATTTATTGTTTTAAAGACTTTCTGCCAGGATGCATCTGGCAGTGGACACCTTGGCAGTGGCCATTGCTGCTGGATGGGCCTCTTAATCATTGAAGTGTAGCATCTCACAATAATCAGCATTATTGTCCTGTCAGCTCCATGACACCGGGGGAAGATCAATGCCCCTTTACTATGAGTCTCCTGCTCCTGCATTGTACTTGATTTATTGTGTCTGGAACATGAGAAGGGGGTGCAAATGTCTTTTAATCAATCAGAGGGTGAGGAGGGAGTGCCCCCACTATACAATGTGCTGCTGGTCTGTAAAACAAAGTGCATGAAGCACCAGAGGAGATGACTTCGAGTTACCAAAGGCACAAACAAGGAGAGTTTTCTGGGTCAAAACCAAAACCAAAACATGCTATTCACAGTTAAGCTGCAGAACCCCAGTGGAAAGGGTTGGCTGTGGGTAGGGCATTATTTGGTCTTTGATTTTGCAGCTCATAAAATACCAAGGTATAACAGAAGTTTGGTTTACAACCCCAGGTTTTATACAGTGATCATGTTTCCAAAGTTTTCCAAGACCACAGTATGGCAGGAACTTTGGAAGAAGGTATACAAAAGTGACACAAGAATAACTAGATCTAATACATTTCTAAAATCATAATTAATGTTAATTATAAAACAAAGTTAATTCTGGTTATTTTATTTTTATAATCCAATAGAAATACAAAAGATATCCCAGCTGTTTGTTATACTTTTCTCAAGAAGTATTTGAAAACTGAATTAAATTGCTCCAGGGTGTGCCACAGGAATGTAGAATACCCTGGAAATTTCACACATGTTTTAGAGTATTTAGTTTTTTTCCAATGAAAGAAAACAAACCAGACTGGAGTGTTGTTGTGCCTCATAAATTGCCTGGGCCTTACCACTGATATGGTAAGAGGTTCATTCCATGTTAGAAAAGCTGGAGCTGTAGATGGTAATTACCAAAGGGAAGCATTCACCCTTCAAAGCTAATCTTTATTCAATATACAACTTTGGAGTTACTGGAGAGTTCTTGATGCCTTCCCAAGTTTCTGTAAACTCTACAGCCTGACCCCACTGACTCATTCTATCCTTCAGGATGCTTCCCACTGCAACTGATGTGTCCTTGACTTGGTCATCATTTGATATTAACAGACAACTGTCCAAACACATGAAACACCATAAGGTATGATTCACTTTGATTCACCCCCTCTTCCTCCCCTCCTGAAGACATTTGCTGCATTTAAAAATTCAGCAGGGTACACAAAAAACAAAGTCAAACTTGACAAGCCAACTTCATCTTGGGTGCTTAATGGTATCTCTGTGTTCTGTGCCTACATTGTTAAATTAATAATACAAATGGGGGTTTTTTATGTAAATGAACAATAAATAACTTTAAAAGAAAATTCTAGGCTGAATTTTGGCACCAATGTGGTGTGCAAAATGAAGCTCAATGTTACAGACAGCACAGAAGTTCATGGTAGAAAGAACTTTCTTAAATATAAAATCAGTAATTCATGAAGTTTTTGGAGGATGATGAAAAACCTTTAACTGAAGCAATTTGAAATAGATCTTGAAAGAGAGCACATTGTGTACAGGATAAAATACAGGGAAAACAAAAAATTAAGACAAAGAGTCCACATATTAGAGAGGAAATATTTGATTCACTTCATTTTTCTTTATGTGCTAATTCAGCCACGAGAACCAGAACTCACAAACTGAATTAGGATTTACTCTTATTGTGGATGTCTGAGAACATACACGTGCAATTGAGCTTGCTCTCTGAACTCGCTTTCTAAACAGTAGAGAGAAACAGGTCTTCCTTGGAAGTCATTTAAATCACTCATTTTAAACATCTGAATCCCACAAATGCCTGTTTCTCTGTCCATTAGGAAAAAAAAAAAGAAAATGGATGAGAAGGCATCAGGTTCTTATCTAAAGCTGAATGCACACTGTGCATCACTGTGCTGCTAAACAAACCCGTGAGGGAAATTTTCATCAGTAACTGAAATACTTTAGAGAACACAAGGATGACTTAACTTACACTCCAGCTTTCCTCCAGACAGGCAGGATTTCTTAGAAAAGTCTTTAAAGTCATTAAAGCCCCTGTGCTATTCCTATGCAAAATGGTTGATCACCATAATTGCATTTCTAGATGGAGAGTGGATGCCTCTATAAATCGAGAAAGTGCAGAAACAACTGGAAAGAAATTAGACATTTCACTTGCTTGTGAATGTGTGGGACTATTTAAACTGCAGCAGCAGGAAGCTGAAAAGCAGAAACACTTTACTACTTTGTGCTGTGTCCTGTATAAGAGCCACGATATGGGATATTTGTCATTACTGTGAAGTCATTTTTCAGCACGTTGATCCTCCAGGATCACAAGGGATTTTGTGTGGTTGGTTGGACACTACTTAGAGCTATAAGATGTTTGGCTGTTGAGCAGTTGTGCTTCTTCATTTTCAGTTGACTTCCAGCACAAGTTCCTGTCAGTTTTAATCTCCAGATTCAATAGCTCAAATGCACACTGTGCTTACAGTGAGATTTCTTACAAGTGGTTGCTCCTTCATGCTTTGGTCAGCACCTCTGAACCAGCAAATGTTTATCCATGTGTCTATTCATTACTGGATCCAGCAATCCTCTGGGAGACTTTTACATTGCCTCCCAAAAGTGACAATGCTGAATAAAAAAATCAGGAAATCTAATATAAGCATTTCAATTAAAAGAAAATAGGCTTAATGTGATGAGATAAACTAGAAGGTACAGCCCTTTGATGACAGTGAACAGCAATGTGCTGTTCCCAAAACGAGCACCATTGGATTTGATCACATAGGCAAAGAGAAAGACCTGCTTGATCTTTTTTTGTGTTCACTTAGAAGAAGCTTTAGGAGGTTTTTTACAGATTGCAAAGTAGAATCATAGATCACAGAATAAATCTCAGACTGATTTGTGTTGGAAGGGACCTTAAAGATCACCCAATTCCAATTCCATGCCATGGGCAGGGGCAACTTCTACTGTCTCAGGTGGCTCGAAGTTCTGTCCAGCCTTCCAGGTTAGACACTTCCAGGGATGGAGCAGCCACAGCTTCTCTGGGGAACCTGTGCCAGGGCCTTACCACCCTCATAGCAAAGAACTTCCTCCTAACATCTAATTCTCTAATAGGAAAAAAAAGGGGTAGTTCACATTTCATACTTCTTCAGTTAAGTGAAACGAAATAATTTTGGATGCCATAAAAACTCTGGTTGCTATGGACACTATAAAAGCAGACCATCCAAATGTTTTTGTGGGCTTAAATAAGGAAAATCTTTGGAGGAAGTGATAATATAACAAATTCACGGGGTGAGAAGTGCACAATAATTCTGTGCCACCTCTGAAATAACCTTGTTTCACTGCTGACAGAAGGGAAGATTTGGCAAAAACTAATAACTGAGCAGTAAGCTTTCATTGGCATTAATCTAGGTAAGGTACTAACACAGTCAGATGCTTTCTAAACTATGTTTTTGATAGTGTTGAGGATATTACCTAAAGTTTTTGCTATGTACTGTACCTTATCTCGCTCTGCAACAGAGGCAAAAGATGAATATTAAATACAAATGTACTTGTGGACCAGCACCATGGAGAGGTTATGAAAACGTGTCACCATTCTGCTATGAAAGGTTTGCCATGGCAGTACTTTTCATATCAGTTTCAGTGGCATTCAGGATCCTGAGCTTACCCATACTTCTAAATGCTCAGGTGGTAACACAGAAAATTCTGATGAAATTAAATGAAAAATACTTTTACTAAGAGGCTGGTGCAACACTGCAAAAGGGGCCTGGAGAATCTGTGGAATTTCCATCCTTGGAGTTCCCAGCATTGATTATAGAGGTGTCTTATCACATTATAGAAGGCTGCAGCAAAAACACGTAGTTGTACTGGCACCCTCCTTCATAATCAGATATACAAAATAGTCTCTATTATAAATAATTATATGTTTATCATTAAATAGATATTTTTTTTTTTTTTTTTTTT
>VXBA01000302.1:330790-396495 GCA_013399895.1 Serilophus lunatus
TTTTGCCTAATACATTTATTATACAGCTTTGATCTGTTTTAGTACTCTTGTGGCCTGGTTGTTATTTGAGTCCAATCACTAGGTTGCTATAAAGTCTTAAAAAAATAAATCCATATTAAATAGGATTGCTTACATGTGTTGCTCAGAACTAGCAATACATTCATATGATTGACCAGTAAAATGTCAAGGGATTTCTAATCATTCAACGTTATTTGAACAGGGGGGTCCCTCACTCAGTGAGAACTAACCTCATATAAGTCATGTTCTGGAAGTAATGTAATCTTTTCACTCAGCTTATTATTGCACCTATTGCCATGATCTCCTATTGATCCATGTTTTATGGTGGTGTAAACTATCATGGATGCATTATCACTTGTATTGGTTGGTGTTTTTTCTACTGTTCTGGTCATTTTTATAACATGGGGAAGAGGAAAACGCCCAATTCCAAATAGTATTTAAACAAAAAAAAAAATTAGTTCTTTCTTGATGTTCCTTCCATTCCTAGGGAGTACCACTTCTCCATTTAATTTTGCTAGTTTCATTAGCATAAATTGTCCCTCAAGGTTTCATTCTTTATTCAGGGTATTTTCCTTCTGTCAGAAGACCTGATTTAATTCAGGTTTCCATGAGAAGTGTGCTATTTTCCCTTCAGAGGACATTCATCCAGCATGCATAAACAATAGCTGATTGCTTTCATGAACAAGGTCGTAGGCTTTAAGGACAAAAGAAGCCACTTTGCTAAACAAATCTGTTTTATTGTAAAATGATAGTGTCTTTTGTACCTGTCTTGGTCTTTGACTGTGCTTCTCTCTGCATTATCTTCAGGCTTCTAAATTCAGTCCTCTAAATTGCCTGGTTTTCCCAGTCATTTTGTGGGCACCAGAAGCCCATTAAGTTGATTGGATGATGAAAACAAGTAAGTTTGACAACTTTATAATGATATCATCAGCACATCACAGTTTTGAAGGTTTTTTGAAGGCTTTAGCAATTTTACACTCTGTGTTCATTTCTTTCACATGAATTGTCAAACATTCTGCTTTCAAAAAGTTACTTTGTCCAGCCAGTAAGTTCTCTCCATCCTTGCCAAAATATGTGTACTGGCCAGGGCAAGTGCATCTATTTTCCAAATGTTTATTTCTACATGCCAAAATATTTTATATATATATATGTATATATATATATATATATTTATCTGTAGAAGTACAAAATGAGAAAATGTCTTTGAAAACCCTCCGGCTTTTTTGTCACTCATGCTCTTTGTTGTTGAAAACGATCTATTTTTTTGCTATTTACTCCAATAGAAAGAACATGTGTTGTATTGTGTTTTGTGATGTTCTGCTGCTTATTTATATGGAAGATGTGGGAATTCTTGATTCAACTGTGTATAGAATAAAACATCAGTCAACAAGTTAATAAACTTGTAGACAAAGAAGAATAAAAGTGAAGTAGGGTATGTGATAGACAATGGATAAACAAAGAGTAGAGGAAAGAAAGATCATTTGAAATACTAAGAATAAACCTAGAAAAATGTACTGTATGAGAATACAGTGGCAGATCTCTAAGTACTTTCTCTGTCTTCTGTGGTGTTCACAATACCTGTATTTAATAGTCTCCCTGAAAAACTTCACAGAAATATTGTTCTTCTAGCAAAGTAATCAAGTGTCTGATTCAGTAAATGAAGCTGGGACACAATTGTCCTGCCATTCTTCTGATTGCTTTTGTTATGTAAAGAAAGGGGCAAAAAAAATCAAATCAAAACAAAAAAAACCACCACAACAAAAAAACATATAGAAAGGAAACATATTCCAGAAATTGGACAGGAAGAGAACGAGCAACATACTGAGCTAAAAAGTTAGAAAAAGTCCAGGAAAAACATATGTACTGGATCAGATCTGTTGTCCATTTAGCCAGATCTGTTCCTAAGATTGTCCGTTGTGGGTACTTACAAAAGAGCATGGGAAAATGAAACCATGCCTTTTCCTTCTAGAATTTTACTATTTATCAATCAATTTCAGGTCAGGAACTTCCTAACTGAGGTATAACTTCTATGTATATAATATTCCTCTATATAAAGAGAAATTTCTTTGCCACACTTTTTTTCCTCTGTTCAATGCATGTTTACCTTCTGAACATCTTTTGCTGTGGGCAATGATGACACCCAGAGTCTTAGAGTGACTCTACATTACAAGAGACTCACTAGTATAATACTCACCACAGAATGCATCACCTAAAACAAGCCATAGCAGAGTACTACAGTTTATGGAAGAAATTGAGAATGTGTACAAAGAAAAAGTAATTACAATCAAATTCCCAAAACATAGGACTTATCATAACAGTAAAAAAGCCCAATTACTTTTCTTGCCCACATATTCCATGTTCATTTCATTCCCCTCTCTAGTCATAAAGGCCAAAAATATGACAAGGTTCATGAAGGAATTATTGAAAAGGATAGGTAACTTAAATATTGCAGTGGTCCTAATGAAACCCCTGGCCAGAAGAATCCTGAAACAGCAATTACCAAAAAGTGAGAAGGTATCAAGCAGAAACCCCATACCCTATTTCTAATATTAATTCTATAGACATGTAAAGCTGTATCTGTAATTAGATCTGAAAATTATTTATGACATTTTGGTCATAAACACAGAATGTTAGAACCCCTACACAGCCAAGAGTGGTGAAGAGGGAGGGACAATAGAAGAAGGAAAATATACTGCTTTCCTGAATTTTTTCACCATTTGATATGTGCATTACATGCAAACCTATGAGTCATTGTTGAGATGTATCTACTGCTTGAAAACTCCACGGATTACTCAAAAGCATGGAAGTTCCAATGCATTTCCTGAATCAACCACCCCAAACACTGGAGTATAAAGTGTAAGAATTATATAAGTGGATGTGTTAATTTAATAAGATCATAACCTGAGAATAAACTGGGACCAAAATCTGTTGGAGGCATATCTTGTGGATTTAATTATGACCAACGCAGCCCTTATTTCCATGGTGTATCCAAACATCGTATAATGTCTTTCATGATCACATTTCTATTGGAAAAATAACCACACATGGAGACTATGTGATTTATTGGAGAAGCCTCCATCCAGCCTTTCAAAGAGTATACATTAATTCAGGACTCGGTATCACAGCAGCTTCTCAATCACTGGACGTGTCTTCCTTTATAGATAGAGCTTTTAGGAAAGTAGAATAAATAGTCTCCTGGAGCCCTCACCAGACCTCTCTCCAGCATGAAAGTAATGTACAGCTGCAAACCAATTAAGCTGAAAAGTTCCCATATGTTTAGCCAAAAAGAACTCACTCCAGTAACTAAACAAATCCATTGACTTAAAAACTCCCAGGATCTTAACTTGAAAGCATCTACATCTAGGGATATCTTAAAACATATTAAATCAGCAATCTTTAAACACTGCACATCACTTCCAAATTGTCGGCCATTTTTCTGCAAGCTGTAAGTACTTCAGCTGAAGTTCAACTGCCCAAATGCACCAGCAGCTGCCTCCTGTAAGCCATAATGCAAATGAAGCTTAAACCCCACTTGACTGGATAGTTATTCTACTACTCTAGATATTCTATTATTCTAGACATTGCCAAAGCAGGTGAAGACAACTCAGTAAAATGATCCCAGATATTCCAAGTATCAATGTCCCAGTGTCATGAGCCATCATTAAGGGGCCCAATGTTCATTCTAAATTCCTGTGACAATCGACAAAGACACCAATCCAGTGGCAGGCAACTCTTATGTTTTTATTAAATATTCACCTTAGCTGTGGCAATCAGCCCACTGTTCAGTCTCAAGAAGGTTGGCTGCCTCATGTCTGTGGGACCCTCTCTTCTAATCACAACTTCCCTGTGCAACAGTCAGAATGTTGGAGGCAAAACATGTTTGTGCCTGGTCCTCCACACTCAGCACATTTTCATCATCTTTCCTCAGTAGAAGAGGCAAATTGAAAGGGATACAGTTTGCAAGTTCACTTTTCTTGCTCTGAAACTGAGTTGGCATTCAGTTCTTGTGTTGAGGTCCCTCAGAGAATTATTTCTTTCAAAAATAAGATACAGTTTTGAGCTGTCCTTGGAAAGTGCTGCTGGAGAAAATTATTGCTTTTATGAAGCTAAATCCACACTCATGCTGTCTGGGATTCTGGAAAAAAGTTGCTTGTTTTGATCCATCCTTGGGCCAAAAGAAAGTGAAATTTATGTCATGATGGTGCTTTACATACAGAAATAGTAGAGCTTCTCGTCCTTCTATCACCCAAAACATCTGGGGGAAAAAGTGATCTTGTTGAAAACTTATTCTCAAATGAAAATATCTACAAAGACAATACTTTGAGCAATTTAAATGACACAATTTTCAAGTATTTTGGCTGAATTAAGCTGAATTTTTGTTTAATTACTCATTTGCTATACCATTTCTGATGTTAAATGTCTTCTGAAAGTGTAAGATATCTGGATTTTTCTACTCTTTCACTTCAGTCTTTGGTTCTTGCATTCTTTTCTTTTCTTTTCTTTCCTTTTTTTTTTTTTTTTTTGGGGGGGGGCAGAGAGCAGGGGGGGGTTGGAAAATTTGTGGGTTTTAAATAGAATAAAATGGAAAATTACAAAAATGTGAAATGTCAATGCAGAAGAAATTGACACAGTACAAATTTATTATCTCATAAAGCCAAGGCCCAAAGAATGGAGGAGTACCTGGTGGTTCTTCAGAGAATATAGCAGCTGGAAAAATGGAGGTAGTGAGTTGTTTCCTTTGGTTAAATGTGCTGTTCTACTGATTTTGATTTAATTTATTAAAGACTACCTGTGCCTGTTGGACCCACACGTCCTTGCTCTACAAACACTGGTGACACGTGGCTTCCAGTGGCTCATGCTCAATTCCTCTGCATGGTGCACAACTAGCAAGGCAAAATGGCCCTGAAATCCTCCATAACAGTAGTTCATTAAGGTTTATTCTCACTTGCAGAGCACTTGGCTTGAGCAAAGAGCATGGCAGGCATGGTGGGGGAAGGAACCAGCCCACCAATACACCCAGGCAGAAAACAATAATGAGTTTCCTTTCTCTCTCATTATTGCTCACACAGGAAAACATTCGTTTCATTCTTACTTGCCTTTGGAGTGATGGGGAATGTTCTGAAGCAGTTCTACAGTAGCTAAATTACTTATCACAAATCTTTTAAATGAGTTTATAGCCATTAATGTGGCATCTGGGAAATGGGCATTAAACCATCAATGACCTTTTTGCTAATCAAAGGCCTCAAAGCTCATTATTTGGAGGGTACTTCTTGTACAGAGCTTTACCTCCACATCAGGCTGATCAGACCAGTTTTTCTTGCTGAATTTGAAACTGCTAGAGGTTAGCCTGCAGAGGCTGTATTTAGAAGATGGTCAGGCACACAGACAGTACTGCTTCTTTATTCTGCTGGTATCCTTTGCCATAGGTGAGCTGCTTCTACATAGTTTGAGTTTTTCTATGCTGCTACTCAGGAAGTAGCTGCAATAGGCATAGATGGGGTAGCTGTAATACAGGTGACAGAACAGTGATTCTGTAGAGGACTTAAGGCACAAAATTCAATTAAGTGTAGCTGCTGAGGTTTGCATGTAGGCTTGTGAATGGTGCTGAAGTCCTTGGGTTCAGTTACCAGTCGTGTCACAGCTCTGTTCCAGCTACCTCAGGTATGCCTTAACCTACTACTGCATTGGAGATCTCATTTATGTTGGCCTTCCTTGGATCACAGTCTATTTAAACAGTCACAAGCCATCAGGTCCTACAGTTTTATCCATTTTTTGCTTGTCAGGGTAACTAGCACATTTCTGGGTTGCATCCCACCTAGCAGGAAATTAAAATGCATTTGCTTCAATAATCTCCCATGAAAAAAAAAAAAAAAAAGTTTGGCTTTCTAATAATTTCTAAGAGAGCACTCCACAGCAACCTGTGGAAGGCATTGCTTAAAACAGAAGGAAAAGATTTCCTGGACAGTCAAGGCAGTGTGACATCCAAGATTTTCCATGATTCTTTATAACCTGCTTTCAGATAACTGAGTAAATTAGGTAAGGAAACCAGGCTCTTTTTGTGACCTCTTCCAGACTTTCAGGGCAAGGGTTCACATATACGTAGGATCTGTGTTGAGACACTCAGCTTATTGTTCCCTTCCATTCACAAAAAGTTGCAAAATTTACATAAACCTGTAAATTCAGTGACAATGTCAAGCAAACAATGAACTTGGTTTCTTCCTCCATGTGATTCTATAAAAATGGAAAGGGGAGATTGCTTGGAGAAACAGCCTCTTTTCTAACCATTCATCACTAGTTTAAACTTGTCTTCATGCAATGAAAGAAATGTCTTAAAAAGCTAAACAAGGATGCTGAAGACAATGGTACAGGATTTATGGCCCAGTGTCTTTCTCCTGAGATGGACCAGGCACAGGTGAGCACTCAGTAACTCAGCCTTCAGTTGTAAGCACAGTTTTCTTGATTTATTTCAGAATATCAAGACACAACATCCATCATTTGTGTTAACCTGAGGCCCAATTTTATGCTTCATGGCACTGATGATGTCAGGTTGAACAGCATATTGGTGACTTGAAATCCAGATATCAGGAATGGGATTAATCTGAGCAAAAGCAGACCTTCCTCATGTAAATAGCTGCACTGTACCACATTGTCCTGGACTGCCTTAATAGTTAGAGAAAGATGAGACATTAGCAGTGCAATTCATCTTGTGCTAAAACAGGCATCTGAAACTGGGCAGATAAATCACACTTTAGAAATGCTTCTTTTTCACGCCAAAGGCTAAGGGAGTTCAGGTGGACTAATGAAAATACCTAGACAGGTGTTAAGGATCTCAGCCCTGAAGTGTACTTGGTACTTCTTGCAAAACAGCATTTTTCCCACACAGTTGCCTATTTCTTCAAATATCCTGTCTTCCTGCCTTGCAGGCAGTAAGACTGTTTAGGGACAGATATAACAGAGCAGACCAAGTGTGACCTTGTTACTCCAGGTCTTCTTCAAAGACAGTGCTGAATAAATCAAGTTTATGATGAACACAAGGTATCTTCTTGCCATAGCACTTCTTCATGTCATACAGTAGAAAAGTTTGGTGAAAAATCGTAGGTAAAATTATTAATTGAAAGGAAAAGCTGCATTCTTGTATAGTAGTTTCATCTTTCCCATACCTGTGATTGAATACAGCGAAGACATGAGTAGATGTCCTAAATTCTCTAGAAAATTCCTCTACAAAAATCCATTTCTGATGAAACTAAAGTTTGGAGGGGAAAAGAAGTGTGTGTTCCTGTTGTGGCTGCCATTAAAGGCATATTTATCAAACCCACTGACTGTAATGCAAAAGTCAGACTTGCAATCTAAACTTATAGTTCCTTCTTCAAAATATAGTTTGTCTAGGAAGCCCCAGTAGTCTCAGGCTAAGGTAAGGAGGCTGTATGGTAGATACATACAGATGGCTGAACTGAAAAAATGTGGTGAAACAGGAGTTTAAAAAAAAAAAAAAAAAAAAAAAAAAAAAAAAAAAACAAGCAAACAACCACTTGTATTTTTTTTTCAATTTTCTGGAAGAATTTTCTAGTTTAATGGCTTTAGACAATCCTGATCATTTTGGAGATAAAATATCTAAATGCAGAAGAAGAAAAGGACTATTAATGAATGCCAAAATATTAAAATGCATGTATGTTATTCATGGTGAAAGGAGTAGCAAGTAGTTCAATGCAAGGAAAATGCCAGCCAAAGAGGAAGCAATCTTAATGAAGTGTTGACAGTATCCTAACTAGCCGCCAAACATTTATCCTTTGACATGAATATATAAACCTCCAGAGATATTTTGAAGGAACTGGCTTTCCCCAGCACAGATTTGCAGCTTACCCAAGATGGCATTATCAGCTCACAAAATGAGGCACAGGTCGATTGAAATGCAAGGGATGGAAAACAGTCTGTTTCAGAGTCACCGATAGGAAAAGTAGTAACCTAGTTAAAGGATTGCTGTGTTTCAATTCCTACCATGAAGTTTCTCCAGGTTGTTTCTTTTTTTTTCATCAGTGTGAGGTCTGCATCTCAATCTAAACCCACCACATCGGTGAACAGAAACACAGGGCTTACATTAACACATGGCATCACTAATGGCTCTATTTTGCTAATATTTAATTAGGTATCAAGCTGGAAGTAAACATCAAGCCCAGGAGATGAACATACATATTAATGTGAGCAATAACCAAAGATGGGACTTATTCATAACAACAGAGTATAACAAATCCACAACTGCCAAGTTGTTGCACGCCTGCTATTTTGATGCTGGTCATATTATTTGGAAATTTCCTGGACCTAGGGTAAAGGAGAGTTACTATTAGTTGTTTGTAGCTTAAAGGTCTTGAAGCATAACTGAGCAATTCCAATAGTTCCTGCAGGGAACACAGAGATGCCCCAGGTTATTTCCCTTATTGACCCTCTAGATCTGCAGAGGCTTTATAATAGTTACTTCTTGTCACCCTGTGCTTGAAAGTTTAGGATGACTTATGTGCGTTCTGTCCGAAAGTTGTACCTGCTCTCATCGTGTCATGGTGTTTCTTCACCATTGTTTCATTCATATGGGGTCTGGAACATCAACCAACCCAAATCCCCTTGGAGTAGAGAGTCAACATTCAACCCTGTACAAAAGAAGAAAGAATTGGGTGTTGTAGATGTATGTGTTACAGGAAAAAGAAGATCTAATCAGAAAGAAGATATAAAAGAAGATATAAAGAGAAAATGTAGCAGTTGGGCTGAGACTTGTAACCAGATAGGAGATGTATCTATGAATGGGAGACACAATCAAAGTATTTTGTCTTTCACTGCCACTTTGAGTGGGTTACACTCAAGGAACTCTGGCTGCTTTATGTGTCTTCACACACACACGCACACACAAATGGATAAGCTGGAATTTCTAAGGTTAAATCCAGTTTTTTGTCTCACCTGTGCACAAGATATTGGTATTTGGCAGGGTTGGCAACCTGGAACAGCTAAAACAGGTGGTGGGACAGTTTTCAGACTCTTATTCATGCAGTTCAGCACTGACTTCAGTGTGCACTGCTGGGCAGGAGTCTGTGGGTGAAGATGTGTTTGCCTGTCTCAGCTGAAAAGACTATGGGCTTTTAGGGAATGTGTGTGATGGGTGTGGGGAACTGAGGACAAAATCAGTGCAGTCATCGTACCAAGCCTGCTGCTGAATGCACATCTCCATCAGGAGTGGCAGAACTAGCTGAGAGCAGGTTAGGTTGAGACAGAACCTTGGGTCTCAAGTCATAAAACTGCAAAAGCTCTCTGGATCCTGAATACAGTGTAACTCCCACCATTTTAGTCATACATTGATTAAGGAATTTTTCATTCCTTTTAAGGGCTTTCCCCCACTCATCCTCCTTATTCTTGTCAGAGAAATCAAAAAAGGGAGGGGGATAGTACTTGAGGGGAAAAACTGGAAAACTGTCAGATCATGGGCCCTTTCTGAGTGAAAACAGATAAACAAATTCTGTGTTTCACCCACAGGGAAGCACACGAAACATATCTCACTGGCTAGAGATGCACTAAAAGAAAATTTCCGTCTCATCTTTGCCATCAGATGTTTGATTTCTCGAAATACAGTGGCCACATTGTCTGTAGGTGACATTATTCCTTTCCCCTACACTCACATGCAGACACTTTCTTGATCCTATAACCTACTCCAGCTCTCAGATATCTGTGGAGTTACTGAATACAGAATACAGTTTCAAAGCAGGAGCTCAGTGGGATTGCATGATCCTGTCTGTGCTCAGAATGCATGATGCACTTTTTGTCTCTTTTTTTAGAGCTGGATGTCAGGTTCATTGATTTCAATAATTAATGTGTGTCTCACTTCTCTACCAGACCCATATACCAGTGTTCTTTCTCATTAGCTGAAGAGTTTATTTTTGACTGGGTACTTTAATATGTATGCCTTGATTAAACTGAATTTTGTTATTTGATTTGATTACCTTCCACAGCAATCTCTCCAACTTTAGATTTTTAATCCTTTTTCTTGTGCCTTTACCTCTGTTTCTTGGTGTTTGTTGATTGTTTTTTGTAGGGACTGTATAACTGACCCCTTCTCTAACAAACATTTCTGAGTGTGTATTGATTCTGAGATTCTGGAAGTAACCATTCCAAAAATAAGAAGGAACAAAAGAAAGCTGTGCTGCATATCCATTTTGATATATAAATGTGGAAAGATAAGCAACACACACATATGTATATATATTCTTTTTAATTTATTACTTTAAAACAGTTTTTAAAGAGTTGCTGCACCCACTCCAGTTACCTGAAATACCAGGATGAATTAATGTCTCCATATACAGTTTATCTATTTGTTTTATATTACTCATCAATAAAAGCACATCAAATTCAAAACCATTCTCATTTATGGTTGGAAACTTTGAGAGAAAACAGTGCAGCAGCTGCCTTTTTATGAGTTCTAGGCCAGTCATTTGTCCATCAAAGCAAATACTGCTGTACTTCCAGCTAGGCATCAACCTTCTGGCCTAAAAGGAGCTGGTAAATGTCCATTCATGGGTAAAATTATCCATATTTTGGGGGGCAATCTGAAAAGAGAGCATACCACTACATCTAGTGTGGCACTTCAGCACTGGTATAGAGGGAGCATTGTTAATGGGAGCTAGAAATCCAAAGCACATTTACATTGTATTGACTGGCCAAGACAGATGTGGTGCTGTCAGAGATGTGTGAAAACATGTCAGGAAAGTTTCTGCAGTGCAACATGTTTCACAGCAGGGGGAAAAGGAGGATATTGTCTCTCCTCTCCTTTGCTCTCTCAAATCATAAACTTGACATTCTCCTGACAAAATAAGGGATTTTAGCCTTTTCAGTTCAGCCCATTGAAATTCTGTACACCAATGTACAGACTGACTTTAATTGTAGCTAACATTTAGGGAAGGTCATCCACAGACAGTAAGTGCCTTCTGAAGAACAATGTGGAGGCTCAGAAAAGGTAAATGTTTTGCAGCAATTCTTTCCCTATCTCTGATCTTATAGAATTGTGGAACAGAGGAGAGCCTCATTGCTAGGGAGGTAACAGGCAGCAGTCATGTCTTCCCTGGTCTACAGAGATGGTGACCCACTGTAACGTTTGTCACACAGAATGTCAGCAGGGTGAGCAGATGGAGAGAGAATGGAGGTCCTGCAAATATCTCTGCGTGCTCTGCTTCCTGCTCCACTCCTGGGAGCCCCTTTGAGCCATAGCCTGACTGAGAGCAATAAAAATAATCCCCAGTATTATAGGGCTGGAGCACCTCTGCTGCAGAGACAGACTGAAGGAGTTGGAGTTGTTCAGCCTGGAGAAGATGTGGGAAAATAAAATTAAATGGCTGTAAGCTGAAGGAGATTAGATATAGGTTAGATGTTAAAAAGAAATTCTTTACTGTGAGGATGGTGAAGCCCTGGCACAGGTTGCTCTGTGAAGCTGTGGCTGCTCCATCCCTGGAAGTGTCCAAGTTCAGGTTGAACAGGGCTTAGAGCAAGCTGGGATAGTGGAAGGTGTCCCTGCCCATGGCTGAGGACTGGAATGAGATAATCTTTATGGTCCCTCCCAACCCCAATCTATGATTTGGATGAATAACCAAATTTTTTTTAAAGCAATTGGAACAGCAATAATGACTAAAAGAAAATGTAGCCCTTCAAGGCTTCAAAATTCTTTGCAAGTGCTATCTCATTAAGTAAGGTAAATGCACAGTGTTTTCAGGCTTATTTAATGGATTTGGAAGTGGGGGTCTTTTTTCCCCCTGTGTGTAGCAATTAGGATAATTTTTCAAATGCACTTTAATTATACATAAAACTAGAAAAATATTTTTGCAACATTTTTATTTAAACGAGCATTTAATTAAGCCCTATTAGGACCTACCATATGCCTTGCATACTATAGGTTATTAAAAGTGCACCTCCTCTGGAGATTTTCAGTATTGGAGGAAATTATATTATTTGACATGGGCAGCCTGTTATGTAATTGACTCAAAATTACAGATGCAATAAATAATTATTATTAAAAATACATTAACACTGTAATAACTAGGTAGTCATTTTGATGGCTCTTAATAAGCACTGTAGTTGAAAGTGCATCAAGCAGTTCTTGTAAAGTACTAAGGATCTGGCAGGATTGCAACTTCAGTGGTAGTTAAAAAGTGTGTTATTCAAGTTACTGCCAATTTTTAGGGCTGGGATATGGTTCATTGTCACTACTTAGCTCACTCTGTGCCAGCTGTCATAACAAAATCTTCTGGATTAGTTTGCTTCAAACTATACAATCCTAAAACTTTCAAAGTTATAGGGCCCAAAAGACCAATAGCTCAAAATTTGATTTTCCTTCCCTGTAATTTCACACAGTTCCTCTGAGTTTTAACCTAGTACTTCATGCTTGACTTTGTGCTTGACTAAAGCCTGGCAAAGCACATAGACACGAATCTAGACTTCTAAAGGGAACTGGAGATGCTGCTTTTCCTGAAAAAGAATAAATTAAATCCAGTTTTGACATTTAGACCAATAATTAGTATTATTTTTCCTATCATGTTTCATTTTTTCTTTCTTTTATCTGAATGGAAAGAGATTCAGAGAATGTCTTTTCTATCTTATTTTTATTTCTTTTTGCTTTGGGTCTGTTATAAGGAAAAAAAATTAATGAATAAACAGTTGCTTTCATTTGTACTGAAACATAAACCCAAGTTTAAGCACTTCTATACACACACTCTTTCCAACTTTTTGAGTTTCTTATGTCAGTACAGATCATATCTTCTTCCTCACAAGCATGATTGCAGGCACTTTTATAATACTTACTGTGTCTACTCTATAACTGAGGCAATATAAGGGCTCTACCTCCTTTTCCTCAGAGGCAAAGCCAGTATACAAACTTAGACTTTAAAGTCCAGGAGTGACATAACAAAGGGAAATTCCCCCTACCCATTACTGATTGTTAAACTCTTTCTGTGATGATTCAGTTTACACTCTGTTTGTATAGAGTAGGATTAGGTGAAACAGTTCAAATGTCTTAGATTGGATATTAGGAAAAATTTCTTCACCAAAAGGGTGGTCAAGCATTGGAACAAGCTGCCCAGGGCAGTGGTGGGGTTCACTATCCCTGAAGGTGTTTAAAATATGTGTAGATGTGGCACCTGGGGCTGTGGTTTAGTGGTGGCGTTGACAGTGTTGGGTTTACACTTGGACCCAGTGATCTGAAAGGTTTTTCCAAATAGAACAAAACATAACTCCCATATTATTTCATGCTTCTCAGTTACAACACTTAGAAGAAAAATTCATCTTAATCAACACTTATGAATCACAGAACTTCATGTAACACAGGACAGAAAGCTGACCTAGCAGCTTTTTACTTATTTATCTGACATAAATTATAATAAATACTCTCTGATCATGTGTGAGCAACCCAAATTTCACATGGCTGAACAAATGGGATATTTGTCTATTAGGTGTATTGTTGTGCTCTTCTTATACCGAGAGCAACTTACCCTTTCACCTCTTTGGGCTACTGACTGAATGCCTTGACCCTCAGGATTACACAATATGACCACATTGCTGCTAGTTTTGCCCATAACTAGAGCCAGTAACTTCTGGATGCAATTATTCTCTCCTTATCTGTCCTACATGGAAAGCTGGCTTTATTATAATCTCATTTTCTAGATTTCTTTTATAACTACCAGAGAGAGGTTGTCACTTCAGGGGGTGACATACACCACCAGCTGTAGACACATGACTTAAATAAGGTAAATCCTACTGTGGGGATTCTTGTCACTTTTCCAAGGGGTGTGGAAGAACCTGGGCAAATAGTTGAAATAGAAAAAAAGGAATTTCTAAATGTGTAGATATAGTTTAACAAAGTCATCCCTCCTACCTTTTTAAGGCATTATCAATGCTTTTCTTATGTTTGAGAGAGCACCTTAGCCAGTATTCCGGTAAAACGATTCTTCACCTAAATCATATATCAAAACCAAATAATTTTTAATTCTAAAACTGATTTTTCTTTTTTCTTTCCTGCCTTTTAATGTCAATCTTCTTTTCCAATTAGATTTCAGTTTCTTTTCTCAGTTTTCCTTTTTTTTCCTGATCTCTCTTTTTAACATTGTGACTGTAGTCAAAGGAAATCTATACAACCACTGCATTCATCCAGTCATAGCTTTTCTTCTACCTCTAACTACTTGTTCCCACATCCTCTTAAGGAACAGTACTATTGTTTAAATAGGTACAGAAACTAATCTGCCTGAAAGTGAAAAGGAGATAAGAGGAAAAGAAATTATTTCCAGCAGAATCATTGTATTAGATTTGCTCATTATATGACTCAAAGACAGGGGATGGATGGAAAATGAATGTACAGAATGTGAGGAAGGCAAGACTTTCCTCTAAAGAGTACAGATTTGAGTCAAATTAATGTGACCACGCAACCCAGAAATCTGCCAATGTCCAGATTATGGGTTAGATAGGCTGATCAGAGTTTTACTTCCATTTTTGGCTTGCTGATAGCTTTGACACTGTGTATGGAGATGTTGAGGGACACATATGAGATTCAATTTCTCTTTGTCTACTGTCATTCCTGTCATGTCGAGATGTATATGCTGTAAAACAACTTAACATACCAATACATTTCAAGGGGGTGACATTCCAGTCATTCAAACTGCATGTACATCACTTCAGCAGTGGGGCTTTGTTCTGGAGAGAACCAGCTAGGCATGGCTAAATCAAAATGCAAGTGTAGTCATGGGGATCATTTATTTCCAGGACCACTGCATGCAAACAATATAGACAAAGCCTTACTATGCCTGTTTTCCTTATACAACCTGCTTCATGTGACCATATCCTCTCAAACTATTCCAGTTTACCTCATGTCACAAGACTTATGCTATAAAAATGTTGTTTTGGTGGTCTGTGATACAGCCTCTAAGGTTTATTTCAAGCACTTGAAAAATAAACACAAACATACCCACAAAATACATGTATCTACAGATGCACCACATTAAATTTGGAAGAGATCAGAGCTAAATGATGTGTAATGTGGGCATGGCCCTGCTAGAGACTAGCCAAGGACCTGATCTGTGGTTCATGAGTTTTCTTGAGTATCTATCATTAGTAGAGGAGATGTAGTGAATGTAACTTATTTTTTTAATTGTTTCTTCTCTAGTAGCTAAATACAGGCTGTTGAAAACAGCAAATTATAAACTTCACTGATATGACACATTTTACAGTGCCCACATACTGTAGATCTGTATTCAGAGGAAGAGATGGAAGGACCTAAATGTCTTATGCAGGTAAAAAGAGTTTTTGGGTTCTCAGAATTATCCATATAGTGGATGTATAGAGAAAGAAGTTTTACATGATTATTTATCGTTCTTTAATGATAGTGTGAAAGCACATAACGAGAATGTAATCCATGCATAGGATTAGAAAAGATGCTGAAAGTTATTTTTAAGATTTTTGATTTAAAAGTCATGAAATTACATGTTTTAGGATTTTTATTGATTTGGCTTTTCTGCAACCAGCATGGCATTCTGCTACACATCAAGTTGAGTCAATATTAATAATATATGTAGGAGCTTGTTGGCACATATGATGTGAAGAAATATACCTGTAATTAAGCAGTGGATTTCTTACTTGCTACTGCATCAGTATTTGTTTCTTTTTATCATTAAGAAAAATAAGTAAACTGTTGGTGGTTTTTGCCTCCAACTTTTCTCTATAACACAACCACATAAATCTTATTTCATAATTATTGGGTGTGGGTTTGTGAGAGCATTTGTTATTCTTAAACCTACCCAAGGACATTAAGGAGAGGAGCAGATTGTTTTTACTTTTTTTAACACAATAAAAAGGAATTCTATGAGTCAATGATCCCTGTGCTGAAAACATCTATCTCACAAATTAAAATCAGTGGAAACAGAATAATATCACAGATGAATGCTCACCTAAATACTTACTTTCTTTCCATAGAACAAAGTCTTGTACATGCATTTGCCAGGAACTCACCCTCTGGAAAATACTTGGCTTGTCAGAGACTCCAAGTCCTCTCAATACCTTTCAATCCCTCAACCTCAAAATGGAACCTGATAAATTACCCTCTGGGTCACAGGCTTTGAACTGACATCTCACTGATGAAAATCTGTTCGCCCATCTAAAAAAAATGCTATGGAAGTGCATGTGGATAGATACATGGGAGAAGACTGATCTTAAGGACAAATGCAGAACATTTTTGAGGTCTTATAAAGGTAAAATCTTTGGCCTGTCTGCCTTTATATTAATTTATTTAAAGGATTATTTGTCCCATGTTGCTTGCCCAGAGACTATTTTATTTTGTACTTATATGTGAGCCTACCGACTGCAGTGGAGTCAAATCTGTGGTGGGGAAAGAGACATTTTCTTTAAAACAATCAAGCAGCAGACAGAGTTTGTTGAACAAGGCTTGTATCACAAAGAGCAGCTCAACCTAATTATAAGCCTCTCATTTCCCATAAGCAGCAAGAAACGTCTTGCTTTTGGGGACAGCCAATCTTTGGTGTGACTTTTGAAGCAGAATCAGTGCAGTGCAGAGGATATTTGGGATTTGACAAAATAATTATTCACTTCAGCTAACTAATGGGCAATTGCTCTGAATTTAACTAGAAAGAAACAGAGATGATCACGGGCTTCAAGTCCTTAAACTGACATATCATGCTGTGTAACGCAGAGCTTCACAGAACTGGAAGCAACACATAAATGAGTTACTCATTACTGTTTTGTTATTAAAAAAAAAAAAAAAAAAAAAAAAAAAAAAGATAAATTAGCTTTTTGCTGGGGCAATTTCTTTAAATGCAATGAAACTTTGTAGATACAGATGACATTCTATAACCTCTCTAATGCCACTGCAAGCAGCATGGAGTGGAACATGAACGAAGTTCTACTGTCACTGCACCAGCATAAATCAAGGAAGACTTTATTTAAGTCAGGAAAGTTTCAGCTGTTTATTTGACAACTAAGTGCTGTAGATAAAATTCTCTAAACAGTCCATTGCCCCGTAGTGCTTAGCCAGTATAAATCAGTGGAGCTTTCTTAGCTCCAGCAGGAGATCTTCCAGTTTATACCAGATGATATATAGAGAATGGAAGAGGTTAAAAGCAGTCAGCTGCATGACTTTGAACCCAGGTCTAATCCTGATCATATTTTCAGTATTTTAACTCTGGCTGGATATCTTGCATGGCTATTGGAAATGTCTGGATATTTTGATACAAGTGTTCATACCAGCTACTCAGAGAAAATGAGATCAGAACAGAAATCAGGAGAAATAGACATGAGATAACAATCTTAGACAACACAGCCTTAGATAACAAGGCTGTGACATAGGTCCTGAACACCAATCAGGGATCAAACTCCTATATGTAAAAAGATATGTAGGTATTTCATTTTTAATCCTGTGGTCTGTGCTGAGAGCAGATGCATTTCTGTGTAATACCAGAAAAGTTCACTAAATGGAAGATTTTGTTTGTTCAAAAGTAAATTGAATAGATCTAAAGACTAAATGTGTGACATCTAGTCCCATGTCTTCAAACGAAGACACTTTGCAAGGGCCCTCCTGGAAATACAGGAAGCCCATTTTACAGACCTTGTCTTCAAAAATATCTTTAGCTCCTCATGAAACTGCAAAATTCTTTCAAATGAAGGATTATGTTTAGAGGAAGTTGCATAGCTTATGTACATTCAAGAGACCAGCTAGATCCATGGAGTGTTCTGGGAACAGGCAAACTTATATCAACACTGACTATTTCTACCCCACAATTTGAAATACCTGAGATGTTCATTCTCTAGGAATTATCGATATGATTTTAGTATAAATTATTTTACCTATGCTAATGTAAAAGTTATGTTCTACTATATTCTGTCTTGATAGTGTTGTACTACTCTGAATCTTTAATGAGAATCATGGGTATATCAACATGAGAGGATATATTTTATCTTACATCTGCTTTCATGTACTGAATCCTCATTTTCCACAAATAATGTTTTTCCGGAGCTTTGATATGTATGAACAAGGGGAGAAAGAAGGGCAATGCCACAGGTTTAAGAGCCATAATATTATTTTTGTGTTATTCTAAAGAAGTGTGAATGTTTTTTTAAGACTGTACACACTATATGTTTTCCCAGAAAAAAAAATCAAGAAGACATTCTGTATAGTTTTACTTTAAAACTGTCATGAATTATTTTTCCTTAGAGGAAAGAAAAATTAAAAGAAACTACTATATCTTTGTAGTTTTGAAAAGAAAGACTCTGTGAATCACAAAACCTGGACTTGCTGCAGGCTAATTACTCTGTCTCACAGACAAGTTACACAAAAGAGAGTCATTTTTGAAGAATGCTATCACAGGTTTCAGATATCAGGTCTGCAGAAGTGCCACAGGATTATTCATCATTCATTCAACAATCAAAATTGATTTTTGCAGAAAACTTTTACATCTAAAGGAAGGAAAAGATAAAAGACTGACTGAGCTTGTTGATGTACAAGAAAACTAAGGTGAAAACAAATTCAAATTTTAGCAGATCATGGACTGGAACTTTCTGATTAGCAACAGCAGGGATTCATGTTGTATCTGTGGGCATTATAAAATAAAGTGATTATAGTCCCAAAACATTGCTGGAGTTAATACTTCAAGCTCACACTTTTTTCTTTTTGCTTTTTTTTTTTTAAGTAACATTCTTGGAAAATGGTTGTTGATTGACACATACTCTAATCTCCTGTGATACCCAAAAGGTCAGTAATGTATCTGGTTGTGGACTGTGCGCTCATAATTGAGATGCATCCAAGCACTTGAGTGGTTCCTCCAGGGGACACTTAATGGAATCATTTCATTGTATACTCCTGAGCAGCACCAAACAGTGGTTTGAATTCGTGGGAGTTTTTTTAAGTGTTGCTTGTCAGCAATGTTGTTATGGCAACTCTATCAGTGTAAATCCTTTCAGATTTGAGTTAGATTATGTTTTTATTAATTTGCCGTTAGGTCTGATACTCTGCTTATGAAAACATTCAAAAGCCTAGCTCCCCAGAAATGTATGAAAAAAAAAAAAAAAAGACAAATCCTTAGCATGTTTTCTCGCAATCCCATGAGAATCAGTGTTGCTACATTGCATTAACCCCCATCTGATTCTAAGGCTCCTGCATATAGCTATCAATAGTCCATTTAGATGCACATTGGAAAGCATATAGTGGCATTTGAAAATTTCTAGGATACCATTTTGGTCCTTCAGCTGTCAGTCCAAAGAGGTTGGAGTGCTCTACCATATCCTCAAGCATCTGCAGATGTCTCAGATACCTTATGGGTTCTCCGATTACATTTCATTCCTGCATGTGGACACGTTAATCAAGTCCTTGCTAAACGGTTCCTAAATTGTGGAAAATAGTACCACTAATGGTAATTAGACATGCAATGTGCACCTTTAGAGTTTCCCCACGTGTTTCGAAACAAGAGCCAGCCCCAGCTGGCTGTCAAGCACTTACACAGACACTCCCACCCTGCCTCATTGGTAGCAGATAGGGAATAGAATCATGGAATCCTTAAGGCTGGAAAAGACCTCTAAGATCCTTGAGTCCAACCATTAACCCAGAACTGACAAACCCAGCTCTAAACCATGTCCATAAGTTCCATGTCTACATGTCTTCTAAATACCCACAAGGGATGGCAACCTAACCACTGCCCTCCACAGGCTTCAGAGCCTTCAGGGATATCTGCCCCAACATGAATCATCTCATACTCCTCTGACCTTGGTGTTCCCTCTGTTGTTTCTATCTGATTCCCTCCCCCTCTTCCAGGGTTTTCCGCTCTAACCCAAATATGTTTCCAGAGAGGCACCACAAAATTACTGATGGGCTCAACTTTGTCCTGCAGTGGATTCATGGGCTGACATCTTCTCACCAAGGCCTCCCATGGAGCCTCCCATTACCAAAACCTACTACCAAAACCTCTACTCCCAGTAGAGTAGGATCTCAAATGAGATTGAAGTAATTTCTATACTCTACAATCTAGATTTTACACATCCTGGGGATACATGAAGAAGGTTTTGTTAGAACCATGGGAAAATGGTCTTGTGTATGGTGTCCCCAGGTTCTGACTTGCAGCAAGTCCCATAATAAAGTAGCGTAACAATTCTAAATTCCTGCAAATATGAGCCAGATATCCTGTAGCTCATCTACTTTCAGTCCACTAACAATTAATACATGAGAGTGAGATTCAGCTTGAAATTAAACCTATTCAGAGATTTCTCCATGTGAACCAGGACAGTCGATTTGCCTGCCCTGTGTCTCCACAGGAGATGAGTACAACAGAAGTTCGAGATTTCCACGGTGCAGTCCAACACGCTCAAAAATTAATGCCTGAGACATTGGAATGGGTTGTCTAGTGTAAGTGAATCCCTTCTCCATGACTATAGAGATGAGCAGCTTTAAATCAACTTCCAACTTTCTTCTGGCTCAAGTTCAGATGGATCTCAGCCCTTGAGCTGGCACACACAGACATGCTCGTTACATGACAAATTCCTGGCATTTTGAAGCAAGTGAACTGGCAGAAGACATGACAGTGCAGCTAAATCAAGACGTGGAAGCTCCCTAATTAAAATAGACTGGTGGTACACAGCTTTGTGCTCAGCAACAAAGAGATAATAAGGAATTGAGTGGGACTACAAGCAGTGTTTGTGTTTTCGTTGCAGAGTAGTTTTTATCCACAATGCTTCCAGCAGTTCCTGAAATAGGAAATACAATTTAGTTGGGTCCTGACACAATGTCAGTGTGATTATTCTTCTTTTCACCTACTCCTGTGCAAGAAACCTAAGTACATAGATAAACTTCACCTCAGGAAACCTTCTAGTCTAGCAAGCCATGAGACAGAGCAGGGAAGTACATTAGGAGCACACTAGACCCTGCAGTCAGTGTATGTCAGGTTTGCTCTTGTAGCGTGGTTAGTATGGTTCAATAGCATGTGCTCATGATCAAGCTGAACTACAGAATTAAATATTTGCTCAACAAGAGGACTCTCTGACTGGCATTCCCTTCAGTATTCAAAAAGCCAGAAATGGGTTCATGGTCTTGTGTAAATATCGTTTTTTAATTGCATGACCTGAAAGCCAAAATCAGGAGAAGGGATTGTCTCAACAGCAGAACATTACAAGGGAAACAAATCTGCCTCCTTTTCACCATTTCATGTCAGCAGTTAATAGGAAGAGGTGCCCCTTTCCTTGGCAGTGTGGTCTCTTTTGCTCTACGCCTGTGGTACATGAAGTCAGACTCTTGGGAAGATCATGATGTACTGAGCCAGATAGAGGTGAAACTCAGAGTCATGGGGGCAGTGGAAATAACAGTGTCTGCTGAAGTTTTCTTGTCTCTAGTAAATCATAGACTCATGAATATCCTTCTGTTGGAATGGACATTAAGTTGCAAACCCCTTGCCATGGGCAGGGATGCCACCCACTAGATCATGTTGTTCAGGGCCCCATCCAACTTGGCCTTGAACACTTTTCTGGGCAACCTATTTCAGTGCTTCACCACTGTCTGAGCAAAGAACTTCTTCCTAACATCTAATCTAACTCTCACCTCTTTCAAATTCCCCTTTGTCCTGTCACTGTCCTCCCATGTAAATCTACTGTATCTGTAAAGTATTGTAAGTGCAGACACTTGGGAAATACACACACAGATTTGCAATTTGCACAGAGTTGTTTCTGCTCCAGAGAGCACTTTCCAACCCATTAGATGTTTTACAACAATGTTCCGTAACTGACTGTAGTTACAACAGGTGAGCAACAGCCAACTATCAGTTCTTTTTTATAATGTCCCTGAGTTAGGAGAGAATCAGAAGAAAATTGTGACACTAGACGGGACAAAAAGGTGAAGATATTGCTCGTATAAAATTGATATGCTGTGTAAAAGTCTACTTTATTGTAATTAATTGAAAAGCTTCATTAATTTAAAAGGCAAGAACAATGAGCAATATATTATTGTTTCAGAGTTATCTTCCAATGAACAGTAAGGGCACATTATTTGTCTTCCATTAAAGTGATATGAAAGTTATATTCCTAAACATTTATGCAAAAGTGATGTTGCATGAAAAATGAGGTAAGATTTGCTGTCCTTTAAATGGGAATTTAGTTTGCACAGCGTGACATGATATGGATCACCAGGATTACCCACCTAGCATACGGAATATTTTGAGGTAATTCAAAATTGACACCATACAAATGAAAACATTATGTTCTGCAATTTCATTTCTCTTTAGAGTATTCATGCAGTCTTTCTTGCTACAGAATTCTGGTATTGCATAACTATTCATGAAGTTTACCCTCACAGAAAGTTTAGCTATTAAAAAACCAAAGCAACTGGTCAATTTCTTTATAATTTACCCAAGATCACTCAAGAAATGTCTATTCAGTAATCAAAGTCAAGATTCTAAATTCCCCATCTAAACTAGTAACACAGAATAACACAGAATTAACAAGGTTGGAAAAGACTGCAGAGATCATCAAGTCCAACCTTTTACTTAACAACCTGTCCAACAACCAATCTAACATCTAAACCATTTAAACCATCTAAACCATGTGACTAAGTTCATCATCCAAGCTATCCTTAAACACATCCAGGGACAGTGACCCCACCCGCTCCCTAGGAAGCCCATTCCAATGGGAAATTACTCTCTCTGTGAAAAAGTTTCTCCTGATATCCAACCTAAATCTCCCCTATTGAGTTCCCAGCAAATATCTGGGAGATTGAAGTCTCCTATGAGATCAAAGGCTGACGAACTTGAGGGATCCTCCATCTGCTTATAGAGTAACAGATCAACGTCTTCCTCTTGGTTGGGTGGCTTATAGCAGACTGATCATGATATCAGTTTTGTTAGCTGCCTCTTTGAGCTTTACCCACAAGCACTCAACCCACTCATCCTTAATCTTGAGCTCCATGGCATCAAGTGTTTCTCTAATATATAGGGCCTCCCTTCTGCCCCTTCTCCCTCACCTATCTCTCCTAAAGAGTCTGTAACCATCCAACGCAGCATTCCAGTTATATGAGTCATCCCACCATGTTTCTGTGATTGCAAGGATATCATATCTCTCCTGTGGCATCAAGACTTCGAGTTTATCTTGTTTGTTGCCTAAGCTTCGTGCATTGGAGGACATCCACCTCAGCTGGGTTGCTAGCTTCACTTTCAATTTAAGCTTACCACCTTCAACATCCCACTGTGAGTATAAGGTTCCACCTCCTTCCCCCTTCATACCTAGTTTAAAGCCCTCACAATGAGCCCTACCAATTCACGGCCTAAATAGTTTTTGCCTTTTTTAGACAAATATAATCCACTAGCATCAAGCAAGCCAGGTGTGGAAAAGGTCACCCCATGGTTGAAAAAACCAAATTTCATCTGTTGGCACCAACCCTTAAGCCACTTATTGATAGCAAGGGTTCTCCTACTGCGTACAGTATTTGTTCCTGCTACTAAAAGGAGTGAACAAAACACCACCTGCATACCTGCCCCAAATGACTATCTCCTTCCTTACCTAGTACCAGTTTTAGCAAATGAGCAAAAGGAAACTAGACTGTGTTTTCAGAAGACTTGCACAGAATGAAATTACAATAGTTTTACAAGCTGTCATGTGTCAATGCAGCTCTGCAAATTGTTTGTCTGAATGTTTGTTAACTGTACTAAATCTGATATTTGATTTAGCTTAATCTATTATAAATGGATTGCCCTAAATTATTGCCATCATATACGGGGGTGTATATAGGAACCATTCCAACCCCCCACCTAATATGTGCTGACTTCTTTGCAAATTTCCTGGAAACCTGTGATCCCTCTTTCTGGAACAAAAGTTCATAAGGATTACTGTGAACGTGACAGTAGAGAGCAGCCAGGCTTTGAGTCCCAATTGTACAAATAATGTGACAAGGGATTCTCCGTACCTGAATTATTTTGTAGCCTCCATGGACAAGCCACACTGAGGAAAAAGCTATCATTCAAGTAAAGCTGCCAGGGTTAGGGATTTCAGATCATAAGTAAGCTATAGGGAACTGATATTGGGAATACAAATGCATTTCTTCAGTGTTAATTCTTAGGGATTATCTATGTTTATTTAACATGTAATTGCAACATAGACTTCAAATGTGGTGATGATGTGAGAAATGGAAGAGATAATTATGAAGAGAAGGTTAGACATCCTGTTCAATGAGGCAGAGTATGAAGGAGAAGAGGAAGAAGAAAATATAGGAAGAGAATATTGAGCATTGAAAATGAGAATAACATAGGACAAAGTAAGAAGCTTTCACAAGAGTCAAAAGCTGCTTGAAGACACCGGTAATCAGTATAAAGGTCACAACTGCTACCTAGTACATCTCAGATGTTCCTTCATGAAAGATGTGTTTGTTGGCAAAGGTGGAAGAGGAGGGAGTAATAAATGAAGAATTACTCAAGACTTTCAAATGGTGAAACCTTGTCATTGCTGAGATCTGAAGCTCTGAAATCCATCACTGAAAATGAAGACAAGCAAAACACCTGAACAAAAGACCATCTGATGAAACTTTCCTTCATCCACTGACTCCAGTGGTAAACTAAAGCAATTAAGTTTCTAAGATAGATGTATGGAATAAATGCCTTAAATTATTTGTGCAGTTGCAGACTTCAGTTTTCTGGAGGTTCTCTTCTCTGATCATATCAGCAAAGGGTATTCTTAAAAGTTAACCTTATTTTTCCCCTCAAAAAGTCCTCTTACAAGAGACATGGGTGAGAATCACTGTTATCTGGTGAAGTTTGTATTGCCACCTGCTGAGTTTGATGTACCCTAAGGAGAAAGAATAAAAATCTGCTAGTAGGAATTTCTTTAAACTGTCACTAAAAATAGAAAAGAAAGAGATGCCAAGTTACCCAAGCTTTTGTATCATACAAACCTATAGAGTAAAAGTTGACAGTGACTTTTTTCACTGCAGAAAGGAGAAATGAAAGTGCATTTACCAGCTAAAATCAGAGGGGATTTTTTCCCTTCTTTTTAAGATGTTGAACAAACACCTTGAAATGTGAACTCATGTCTTTTTTTTATCTGAGACACATAAGGCAGAACAAGATAGTGAGAACTTTGAAAGCAAGGTGAGAATACTTACTTATCCTGTAATAGCTGCTCTGTCTCAGGTGTGAAGGATGCTGACTTCATGTCCTTCCTGGAAGACTATTTAGTTACCTCTACAACACATATAGAACAGAAGCTGGTATAGTAGATTAGATCTGATGCCTCCTACATTTGTCAGAGTTAAGTGGAAGGTCAACATCACTGATGTTCTCTTTCCACTACAACAAAAAACAGATTGCAAAGCAGAGAAACGTAACAGAACAAAAAGACACTTTTGTTGAAAGGACTTGGGTCCGAGTTTTTGCAGGTGAGAGGAAATGAAAGAGACTAAAGGAAGCAATTTTGTTTTGTGCTGAAATGTGTGAATGGGATGACAGAGGTTGCACTACCAATTCAAATGCCAGGCCTTTTTCCTGTAGGAGCGTGCAACAAGTGACTAATTATATTTACCTACCTAGTAAAATATACATAAGTGTTCTGAATTAAATCACTTAAGCTACGAATAGAAGTAAAAATCAGGAAAGTATTGCAGACAGAAATGGTATCTCAAAAAGAAAATATAAATGTCAGTATCACTTTTTTGTGATCTGCTGCCAGGATTTATGTGTCAGACTTGTCTTACGTTATCTAAATGCATTACATCTCCTTCCTTCTGGTTTTTTGGTCGTACAAACCAAAGGTGTTTCAGAAATTAACAACAAGACGTGTTTCTTTCTCCTGCCTCCACATATTCCTTTTGTGATTTAAATCAATGTGTTTTACAAAGAATTGGCTTTCTTTTCTGTATTCTTGAAGTTGTTTTAAGGAATGTAATAATATCATAATCATTTCTTCATTAAAAGTTTTCACATTTCTTTTTCAGAGAGTAAAAAAAACCAAGATTTTTTTTAATGATTCTGACATGATGTAGCTTCACTGCAAAGAAGACTGGAAAAAAAGTTCTGTTCTCGGTTTGGTTCAGTCCTTCCCCCATACACTCAGTTTAAAACATGCCATGTGCTGACTTATTCTGCCTGCATTCACTGTAAGTTTTGTCATCTCTGTCACTCAGGACTAATCAAAAAGAAAAAGGCAGTGATTTGCCATTTGGCTTCTGTTGGGCTGACGTGATTTACTATGGAGCAGCCTGTTTCTTCCAGTTCTTAGTAAGCTGCAAACATGGAGATTTTGGGAGGGATGAGCCATTTATTCGTTGAAAGTGCACTTTTGGGACAGCCTAAACTATTTATGATTTAGAACTGATCTACCATGTGGTTTTGAATTAAATAAAAATGACAGTGTATTTCAGAAGTGTCAAAACAGTTCACTCACCAAATCAAAAACACCAGTGAATCATACAGCTCAGATCTGTAACCCTTCAAGTATTTGGTATTTTCAGTCAGCAAATTCCAACTCTATAATGGTACATCTAGATCACTGCACGACTGGATTTATCACTATTCCAGATGTGATAAAATGGAGTACAGCCTTTTATTCTTTCCCCCTTCTCCTAATGCTAGCAAGTCACAGAAAAAAAAAAAAGGGAAAGTCAAATTATTGGAGCGAGACTTTTCAAAAGCACTCAGCGTTTTTCTGAGTCATCATCCATTGAACTTGAAGATTAAACTCTTGATGATTTCCATGGCAGCAGTTATGCTAATTCCTACTACTCCTGGACATGCCATGCTTAAATGCATCTGTGACATGCATTTTCTTTTCAGCTGGGGTTATTTAGCATCCATTGATTACTTTTTTGCTTTCCCTTTCCTTTTCTGCATTCTGATTTTCAGGCTAGTAAGTCAGCTGGATGTCTCAGTATAAAAATTCCTGATCAAAGTGTTTTAGGAAATAGCAGCAATTCCCCTGTTTATTAAAAAAGTTCAAAATTGAGGAATAGTACATTGTAGAAAAATGTTGTATAGCTGGCTTAAAAGCATGCTGATTTTTAAACAAGTTTCATACAAATAACAGCTTCTACCTTGGCATTCATTACATTGTATAACTCCTTATATTTTATTTTTTCAGCTGGTTTGTTTGTTGCATCTTAAACTGTAATAAATCTGAATAGTTTTATTTTACTTAGTAAAATGTAGTTTGGGTGTTGTTTGTTCTTTTAATGCAATCTATTTATAAGCTGGATGGGGATAAAAATGTACCCAAAGGATCCTTCTTACTAATTTATCATTCTTTCTGAGTTCTTTAGGTCTATTGGAAAAATAGTGTAGTAATATTTTTGTAAAGACAGAAATTTTTTTTATGTTTTGGGGATATGGGAATAGCTAATTATAATGTGTTACATTTTAGAGCCTTGAATCACGGCAGAATTAAATGTAGAAAAAAAATTGATTTTGGGGTATGCAAAATGGTTTCCATGAAATTTAGAGTAAATGGATACTTATGAGGCTTCAGAGATTGACTGTAAGAATCCCAAAGCACTTTGTCATTTCTCGAGTGCACTACAACAGAGTTTTCCATCAAATCCTAATTCTGAAGCATTTTGCATTAACCACAATAATTTAGAAATATCTATGTGGCTGTGGGGGGGTTGGGATTCCCTTTATTACCCCACTGTTCCTGGAGCACTAAATGACTCTTTTACCTTCTTTTCCACATCCCACAAGTGCAGGTATAGCTTTCAGAGTGTGTCAAAAGAGTTAGCATATGGGAGAGAAAAGGGCTGGGAAGACAGAGGTCCTGAAAAGTAAATTTACTTCTTTATACTCATACAGAAAGGCAGTGGCAGAGAACAAGCTCCAAACCACGGGAAGTGGAACTAAGATTGACATTAGTACCCACGCCTGAGGCACACAGACCACAAAAGCAGGACTGCCCACACTTCAGTGACCAGCTCAGGATTGCTTTGAATTCGCAGTCTCTCCTCGGTCTCCTTGAAAGCTCCCACGTCTCTAATCTGCCGACTAAAATTGTGGCCAGAAAATCTCCTTTCAGAGAAGTTGATAGCCTGTGGTAAAACATGTGGAAATGCTTAGGTATCCATCAAAAAATGGCAATCACTGTGCCCAGCCAAGCACAGGGTGTCCCAGGACCCCCTGCCAAAGGCTCCTGAGAAGCCACAAGCACTGTTTTGTGGTGGCCCCGACCTTCTCCTGCCAGGTGTTGCCAGAGTTGTTTTCTGCAGCACTGAGGCAAGCATCTGGTAGGCTCTGGAAAGGACTAAGAGCTCAGGAATGTTCCCACTTACATTCCCCAGAAAGCAGTCCGCATGTCCTAACTCTGAACACCAGTTCTAGCCACCAGACAATCTCTTTTCATGCCTACGGGTCAAAATGCTTGTGGAGTTTCGACACCAGGAATAAGCATTCAGCTTCACTTACCCTGCAAAGCAGACTAATATCTATATGTCTTTAAAAATTTGAATCCAAATCACCTCACAGGACATTTGTCTTCCTTTTAGGAATACCTTCCACAGATCAGATAAATTTTCAAACCTCGAAATATTGTGGCTCTATTTTTCTCTTTTGTCAAACATGCTGAGCCAAGGGGAGTATATTTCTGTCTACACTGTATTTCACCAGAACAATGCAATAAATATGTACATGTGAATTGTCATATCTCTAGAATATATGAATTCTCATGAAGTCATCAGACGTTTTGAAGCAAGCGCTAGGTTTTAATTGGGACTTTTAAACTCAAAAAGGCCAACCTGCAGTGACGCTGTACTTCTTATTTATTTCAGGCTATTTACATTTTAGAAAGAAGGGAATAGAAAGTTTCTTGTCCTGTTTTTACAGAAAGAAAAGGAACAAAGCAGTCATTCCATTAATACAGCTTAACGGGAAGATGAAAGTAATGGAAAAGTGAAACAGAAAGATTTCAAAGAACTTTAGCTCTACAAAGGAAAAATTCCCAAGAGAAATCCTCCATAGGCTTACCTACAAAATATTTATGGCCACAAAGTAAGGATATATTTTCTCTCCTGAGTAAAGGGTTCCCTCTTAAGAACACAATATTTATAAATCAAAAGCATTAGGATAAAGGTCTCTCCTGAGTGGGCTGTAACCCACTGACTATAATTAAATTAGCACAGCAGAATTAAAACAGTTTAAACTACATGTTTGAAATTGCAATAGCCAAGTGACACCTGTACATCT
The DNA here is from genome assembly GCA_013399895.1 of Serilophus lunatus. Taxonomy (NCBI): domain Eukaryota; kingdom Metazoa; phylum Chordata; class Aves; order Passeriformes; family Eurylaimidae; genus Serilophus; species Serilophus lunatus. Next base: position 360,004 of record VXBA01000302.1, read on the forward strand.
ACTGGGCTCCAAAACAAGTCACTGAATACTTTAGGACAGACTAAGCATTTATCTTTACTCATCTGAATCCATCTCCAGGACTCTATCATTCATAATGAGAGCTGAAGTAGACCGTTTATGTGCAGAAATCTTTAAGTAAGTTAATTTTGACCTGATTCCTGATTTTGTAAAACCACAGCCTACAGCACCAAGAAGCACGTAAGTTCAATGTGAATACTGTTCAAGTGAATCACTGAACCCGAAAATCACATGAAATAGAGCTCAGAGAGCTCTTGAAAGGTGAATTCACCTGTCCTTCCACTGTGAGATGGGATCAGTTCTGCCTGTGATATTTTTCACTGATGTGTAGCCAAACTCTTATTAAAAAATATCAAATGTGAAAGTAAGTTCCCAAAATCTTTTGCACAGAAGACAGTTGTGTTCTGAAGACATGGTTGACCAACTTAAAAAGACATTTTTTACTCAAACTCGTCAGAGGGCCATGGGGAGGGGCTGTACAGGAAAGTGAAAATACAGTAGAAACTGCCAAGGAACAGATGATACATACTGTACCTGGGTGAGTGGATGGATGGGTGGATGGATTCGTGGATGCATAGATACTGTACAACATATTCACATAACTGTATTCACATAAACTGTTCATAGTAAAAAGCAACATCCAAATAGTAAGAAATACCAGCAAGTCCTATTTTTTGCCTTTTTTTTTTTAGCTTTTACTTTTTTTCACAATCCTCCTGGTTCTCAGTCCACTGTTAGGGCTAGGCAGCAAAGATATTTTCCTTGTCCTACTTGACTCAAAATCAGTCCAGGTCTAAAATTTTAGGATATTATTTGCCAGTCAACAACAACTCTGAGCAGGAACATCCTCTATATGGATATTTTAGTAGTTGCTTTTTTGCAAGTCCATCCCAAACTGTGCCTTTGAACATTAAGAAGGCATGATAACCACTTTTATGTGGATGATAGCAAAACATTGATAAATAGACAAGACCTCTCAACAAACTTGGGGTAACTCTTCTACAAGATGAATGTGCTTCTGCTTAAGACTTAAAAAATTGTCCAGGTTTTCACAGCATTTTTTTCCTTGCCTTTCCTTATTTGAAAAACATTAAACTTTCCTTGACAAAATTTCCTCACAGAATTAATTCTGAGGCAGACACCTAGCATAAGATATTTCAGTCCAAACAGTTCACATTTGTCAAAGATATGAGTGTCTGAAAACAGGTTCTTGTAATGGGAAGTGTCAGGCAACCTTAAATACACGGACCTCTTGGCCTGCCCTCAATGCAGTTTTTAAATGAAACAAACATTTTATCACAGACATTAAAAATTGCAGCCTGTGTTCACTCTAAAACTTCCACCCAATCTTTCTGACAGGCAGATTTTTTTGCTTTGGCCATAGGTGGTACCTGTTATAAACACAGTTCTTTCTCCTCAACTTTATATATCTTGTAATTATTGAATTATGAAGTGTTAGTGGGCAGAAACACACAGATCCAGGGGTATTCAGTGCTGATAGTTTTGTCCAAAGCAACAGAAATCTTGAGCATGTTTTTTCTACTGGCTAAAATTATACACCAATGAAAATGAGCTTTTCCTCAAATTCTGCTCGCTTGCTTGCTTTCCTCTCCTGTTGTCAGGGATGACCTACCCCATAAGAAGGACTGAAAGTGAATTCTCACGCTACAAAAATGCTGGGTAATGCATATATTTACGGCTTTCTCTCTGTCTTTAGAGTTCAATAATAAGATTTTTCAAAGGCTTTTACTCTGACTGGGACATTTCTCATCTTCTGTAAATTAAATAATTCACCCTCTAGAAATGTGTTTTAAATTAAAGTCCAGAATATCAAACCTTGCTGTATCAGGCCAAATTCTAGCATTATTTCAGAGTGAAACCTAAGCTTGCTGAACTGTCCTTTCCCTCCTTAAGGATTTGAAAAGCACTTCTCCCTTTACCTGCAGACACTGCCTCAGAGTCATCTCCGTCATGCACTCTGGTATGACCTTGTCTTACTCAATAAATATAACACAGGCACAGCCCACAATGGTCTATATAAAGCAGCATTTATATGTTCTGCTCTTCAGAACAGGTTTATATAGCTTAACTTTCTGTAAGCACATAAACCTGTGCCCTGCTGTAAGTCTTTAAAGCAGCAGCTGAGTCCTAGTGCTGGAAAGGGGAGAAAAAGCAGATCATAAAAAATAAAATAAAATAGCTATAATGGTTTTCGTATTAAGGGAATATTTAAAGCACAAGTGATGCACACCATTTGTTGGAGAAGATGTTATCTACAGCTTGAAAAAAGTTCTCTCTGTTAATTTATGCAAAACTTAAGCCTGCTGTGTAAACTATATGGGAACTCATTTGAAATATTGATGTTTAAAATGGCACCCTTCCTTCCTTCCTTCCTTCCTTCCTTCCTTCCTTCCTTCCTTCCTTCCTTCCTTCCTTCCTNCTTTTTATAACGCTGGATTCCTGGTCAGCTTTGACCCACTAAGCAGATGGAGAACTGCCAAGTCTTCACAATGTACCATTAGAAATGTATTCAGTTGCAACTTTTTTTGGTGGTTGGTTGGTTATGGCTTCCCTTCCCTTCCCTTCCCTTCCCTTCCCTTCCCTTCTTTCCTTTCCTTCCTTTCCTTCCTTTTCCTTTTTTCTAAAAAAGAACACTTACTGAAACTTCTGTCAACAAACTGCAGACAGAATGATGGAGTGGCCCTGTTCTGATCTGCAGTTAGGAGTCATTTGCATTCCTCTGCCTTACTGGGTTTTATTCCACAAAAGGAAGTCTCTTTAACTCAGTTATCAATCAACAAAAGCTCTGAAGGGTTGTTTCATACAATAATTTTTTAAAGTGATGACAGTGATGTCAAACCCACAGCTCTTCAGTAGTAGCACAAAAAGATCTATGTCACTGAGTTATTAATTGTATAAGGTAAAGATTTTAAAACCATTAGTATTGACTGTCTTTGCTTCCAAAATGAATGGTTTTTTCCCTCAAAAATTACCATTCCTTTTTTCTGTTGTCATTGCTCCTCTGACTGCTGGGAACTTTAGTCATCTCTGTTATAAAAACGAATTTCTGCAAGTGATGCCTATCATCTTAATAGATTTTTTTAAAAAAAATCAAATAGCAATAAAGAAGCAAAGAAACAAATAAAATAAAAAATTGTGTGCCCACTGATCAGGAACTATTGTATTCTATTTATTATATGACATATAAAAGTAGTAGAATATAATGTGTATAACAACAATTAGTGGTACAGAGCAAATTGGAGTTGCATTTTTTTAGGCATTTAAGTGTCTATTAAGTACAGATAGAGGCAGTTCAGGTATGGGTTTTGTGAGATTTTCTCTCACACATAGTTGTTTAATTGCCATGTTAGTGATGGAGACAGAAGTTTTGAGCTGGACATGGTCCAACCCCGTTCCCTACTCCAGTAAGCCCAAGTGTGTATTGACCCATGCTCTACTCACAGAATCATAAAGTCATAGAATCACAGAATAGTTTGAGTTAGAAGGGATGTCAAAGATCATTTTATTCCAACTCCTCTCCCATGAGCAGGGACACCTTCAACTAGACCAGGTTGCCCCAAGCCCTGTTCAACCTGGCCTTGGACACTTCCAGGGATGGGGCAGCCACAGCTTCTCTGGGCAACCTGTGCCAGGGCCTTACCACCCTCATAGGCAAGAATTTCTTCCTAAACTATTCTCCTTCAGTCTGAAGCCATTGCCCCTTGTTCTGTCGTTCCAGATTCTTGTAAAAAGTCTCTCTCCATCTTTCTTGCCGGGCTCCCTTCGTGTAGTGGAAGGCAACAATTGGGCCACTCTGAAGCCTCCTCTTTTCTGGGCTGAACAATGCCTATTCTCTCAGCCCTTTCCTTATAGCAGAGGTGCTCCATCCCTCTGATCACCTTGGTGGTCTCTGGATTCACGCCAACAGTTCCATGTGCTTCCTGTACTGGATACCTGAGGGCTGGGGGCAGCTCTGCAGGTGGGGGACAGAGGGGCAGAATCACACTCCTCCACCTGCAAGCTTTGATATTGGTGATGCCTTAAGGGGTATGCTTAATAATTTGGGGAATTCACTTTAGCTGGGTAGCTGGATAACTTGGAATATTAAGAGCCAAGAACAGCCTTTGTTTCACATGTTTGCATTCTTTTGTATAGATAAGTGGGGTAGAAGACAAAACATAAAGTTGGGCTTCCAGGCCTACCAAAGGGGCAAGTCGGGGAAGGAATAGGTAATATGGGATGATTCTGTTGGATGCTTTAGGGACATAGCAGTAAGATGGACTTTAGTTGGATAGTATGGAGGGAGGATACTCTGAAAGTTATAAAAATGGAGAGGTTGTTTGGATTTTCCTCTTTGGATCATCTCCTCTGTTTCAGGCAACATTGATGCATGTTTCTTTCTGCACCTGTACTGTATCACCTGTATATCAAGAAACCTGGCCCATGTTTGAAAACACACGATTGTATTCCCCTAGTTTAGCAGTGTTGATAAAGCTACTAAGTGGGTGTTTTATTTTGCCACATAATAAAATAAATAGTTCCTCTTTTGACCATATGTTCTGATTTCTCCAAGTGTTTATACCTGGGATTATTTCTTCAAACATCACTTTTATTCCAGTGCCTTGAGCAGGGTCATTCCCCCATACAGAGTTATTTACCAATATGTTTACAGAACTGGGACAAAGGTGGCATCATTTTATCTTATAGAAGAGTTGGTCTTGGCATTTTCCCATTTCTCCAGTGATAAATTGTCCCAAGGGTCCCTTTCTTTCTGTCTGAGCTCCAGAGTGTAAACCTTCATTAAAGAAAAATTTTTAAAGGTCCTTTGAACACAAAAAATGGATATGCCTTTGTTGTGGAAGTGAAGGCACATTCTTTGAAAGCGTGTTGCACCACAGTGTGACTGACATGCAAACTTTTCCAAACTTTAAAGTGATGTTTGGGTGCAGCTCCTTTTATAGGTAAGAAATCAGAAACGTAAAGGTGAGAACTGCAGATTAAAAGAAAGAAATATAGAGGCAGACATGCTATTTTACAAGGAGTTTAAGCTGTTTAAAATAACAAATAGCTCTTCAGTTGATGTTAAAATGACTAATAGCCCAGATAAAAAACAGGATTTGGGTGCATAAACTAGATTTAAATGGATTTCAGCTGCTTATTTCCAACATTTTAGTCAAAGCGGCAGAGTCCCTTTAACCCTTCAGAGCTGCGTGGGGCAGGAATGGCCCATATGTGGAAAGAAGGGTCAATTATCAAGTCAGTCCAGAGGACAATTGGTTCTTCTCACTGGTTCTGGTTCTCCACAGTCCCAGTGAGGTAACCTTTCCCTATGGCAGCATGAAGAGCTTTCTGTTAAACTCCTGTGTCCTGTAAGTGCTTACAGATCTTGAGTACATACGCAGACTTCCCCAGGGTGATTAAGATGACTCAAAGCAAATATGAAACTTTTGCTGAATGTAAGCTTGTCCTTCCTCTCTTCCCCACACTTTTTCATTTCCCTCTTCTGTTATTTATCATGCAACCCTTTACTAGAACTCTATAATGAATTTTGGGATGCAATTCTTAAGAATCATTTCACAACACAGTTTTGCTCCGGGTCAAACTGGCTGTAAGAAGCTTCAAACTGAAGATGCATCATACATGCAAATGGTTCAATTTCAAAGTTTTAAATTAATATATGCATGCAATCATGCTGAGTGTATTGCTACAACAATGTACAAGATAGTAAATAAAAAAAAATATGCAAATCAAGACTTGGTGTTAAATGTCTGGTAAAGTGAGTTTAGGTAAGAACTGAATAATTACTCTACATATCAAATTCCCCCAGTTGGAATGTTATGATCTGATGAGTAAGAATTTATTATATATTTTGCCACTAAAATCAATGAAAGCCACTGGAATCATGTTTGCCATGTTTTGTGGAGACTGTAGATGTGGAAACAAAGCTATGGTCAGAATATCCTGAGGCTTTGTACCATGCAAACATTGTGCTTTTCTTCATGGTTAGGGAGTGATGCTTCCTTTCTTCCAATCCACCTGCACAGGAAGATTCCCATGGGCAGGCTGAGGACAGCTTATGTTAGTGACCATAGTATGTATATGATACCATATGCAGTGACCTTGTGCTTTGAAAACCAACGTGAATGCTTGGTCCTGTGGGACTGAATGTTAGACTTGATGATCTTGGGGCTTTTTTCCAACCTTAATGATCCTATGACTTTTTGACCTGCTGTCCAGGGTGTCCCTGCATTCACAGGGAGGAGCTGTACTGTAGACACAGACTTGTCTGTACTGACAGTCTACTCTTTAGGCCACATCACCCTATAAACATGTAATTTTCATTCCTGCACTGCAGCTGGATCCAAAAGCCAGCCCAGGAGCTTGTGCCTGTAGGCAGGTGGGGAGAGGGCAGAGCTGGGCTGTGGCTGAGCAGGACCCCGGCATGGGATCTTCCTTGCTTGGCACAGAGGGCAAAGAGAGGAAAGAGAAGGACTTGGGAGGGTCTCCACTGTGCTGCTTTGCTGCAGCTGCTTCCATGGCCCTGTAATGTGCACAGAGTGACAGAGCTGGTTGTTGCGATCAAGGGTAAACAACCTTCCTGCAATCAGCTGGAAAACATTGTTTTTCTGGCTAGCATCAAACCCTGATGCAACAGTTTAATCCACTCTGTTTTTCAAGTAGGTGAAAGTCATGTCTTTAGCTATTGGGCTTTCAAATGAAACAAAATATCGCTGGCTGGAGCCAGTCATATCAGTCCTTTCATGAATTTTGATTGGTTTCCATGGAAACACTGGCATACTCCATCTAGCACCAGGGTCCATACCTGAACAAAGGAACTGCTGAATGAAATCACAGCATCTTCCTACCCATAAGCATGGCAGAGAGATGCATGTTCAAGAAACACTGGTGATTAAGTGTTTGTATAAACATGCATAGTGATGCGAGTGTACTGGAGATCCAAATCAGCTGAGCAAGAAGCGTCTGTCAGATCCAATTAAGAGTTAGGAAAAGATGAAGCATACAGTAAGTGAAATATATGCATTGTTGCTTGGAAAAGAGCTCTACTTTTATTTACCATGGAGATTTAAAAATTGGTTTTATTTGAAAGACAGAGGAGACATCTGAAGAAACTGAGCTCTTCCAAGGAAGCTGAGAAGCTTCTCTCTGAACTTGTCTGTATTTATCACTGGCCAAGGTGATAACAGTGGCTTTCATCCAGTGGCATGAAGTTGTGTCAGTGAAGGTTTAGACTGGATATTAGGAAAAGGTTCTTCACCCAGAGGATGGTTGAGCACTGGAACAGTTCCCCAGGGAAGTGGTCACGGCACCAAGACTGACAGAGTTCAAGTGTTTGGACAACAGTCTCAGGCGTATGGTGGGATTCTTGGATTGCCCTGTGCAGGGCCAGGAGTAGGACTTTATAATTCTAGTGAGCTCCTTCCAGGTCGGGATGTTCTATGATTCTTCTTGCTACTTTCTTCTTCAGCCGTCCTGGCAGCACTCTCTTCTTCGTGGTTATTGGGAATAATACCAAGAAATTGATGGAGTTCTACTGCTATAAAATAACAAAAAGAGAAAAGTAAAGCATGTTTTCTCTCTAAGGCTTGTTTCACAGCCTAGTGGATTAATATATCAGAACTAATTAACTGTCTGATGAGAACCCCATGCAACAGCATGGAGTAAGTGGGTGTGCTGAATGCAGGAGACGATAGTTATTGCATCCAGATAAAGGCGAGAGAAGAGCTGGTAAAGTGGAGCTTTTGGAGTTTTAAAAAACCTTTATTAAATATCTTGAAACCAAGTCTCAACCTTCTTGTAAAATGCTAAGTACAGCTAAAAGGAATGAAAATAATGTCTCTTAAAAATGCTGAGACCTACAAAAAATTTTTTTTCAAATTTTTTTTCTCTATTGTTGAGTGTTGCCAGATTCCTGAAAATGGACATTGATTTTAGTTTTATTAGATTCATTGTATTCCAGATAAACAATTTTATCAATTTAGGATCCCAGTGAGTGTTTGAGAAACTGGATGGAGCTATTGCACATTGTCCTAATTAGAGTCAGTACCGGCACTTCTCATTATAAACTATCACGAGCAATTTTGGGGGATGTAAAAACATGCAAGACTTGCCCTATGAGTGCTGAATTTAAAGCCACAGAGTATTTTAGGTGTTAGAGTTTGTTTGATTGGTTGGTTGGTTGGTTGGTGGTTGTTGGGGCTTTTTTAACAGAAATAGCAAATGTAAAATTAAAATAATGACCAAAGATTTTATATTAAACAAAGTGGTTATCCAGTACTTTTCTCCGATCTTTTTCATGAAGTTTTGTCAACTTAGCAAGTGTTTCTTTAGAAGTGTTTGTCTCAAAGTAAGTTAGCTCCATAAGTGACTTTTTATGACAAATTTGTGTAGTAACCCACACTATACTCATTTAATAACTTGCAAATCCTTTATTCAGAAAAGTTTCTTAAGCACAGTAAAGTTTTCAGACTAGAGACTGAAAAAGGCTTAGAGGTGACTAATTCCTACAAGTAGGTGACTAAGACCAGGAGAGATACGAAATTCCTAATACAGATATTGTGCTTGTGGAGATTTCATTCCTCTTCAGCATAATGGAATTTTTCTATTAGAAACCTGAATTTTTTGCAGTTGGTATATGAAGAACAAATGCTGTGTACTCCTGCAGCAGAGTTGCAGTGCTCTCTAGGGGCAGCCAAACCAGGTGAGAGCAAGGCCCCCTTGCCATGGAAGCAGGCAAAGACTTAGAATAGCAATTTTAGAGATAATTCATAGTGATGAGAGGAAAAGCAGCAACTCCCAGAAAGGGCACAGTGCAAACAGGTCACATATCATTCTCTGAACTCATTGCCTGAGCTGCTACCTGCAGTTTGATACTGGGGAATAAATTGGGCAACAAACATAAATTTTACTGGGAGAACTGGATGTGCATCCAGTTCATCACAGGCAGAAGCAGATGCTAGAAGGTCTGAAGTAGTTCAACACACAAAAATCTGACACATTATGAATTTTAAACGATTATTCATGCTTTCTTATGTTTTCAAGGTCCTGCCTTCCTTTAGATGGGGGGAAAAAAAGGAAGAGTTTAAGTCAATAAAAAATGGAGAGGGAGTAATCATCTCTTGAAAAATCTTATGTATTAATGAAGATGTAATGTAGAAAATAATGTGAAAGGGAATTATGTATATTTAATCATGATGATTTCCTCTTTCCACTACAGAGGAAAACTAAATATAATAAAATGTTAGGAAAGTTGATCCAGACAATATGTTGCACTCACCCACAGAATGTTAGAAAGCTGAGAAACTATTTTCTAGGAAAGACTGTTCTAATAGTGAAAGTACCATGGATATTTGTAAGGATGACAAGGTATATTGGGTTTCCATGGCAAGGTTTGAGTTGTGAAGGCAGCAGAGGTGGCTTCTGTGAGAAGCTGCTGGAAGTTTCCCCCATATCCTTGGAGCCAATTCCAAATGGCTCCAGGATGGACATGCTGCTGGCCAAGGCTAAGCCAATCAGCTTTGGTGGTAGTGCCCCTGGGGTAATATATGTAAGACAGGGAAACAAGTTCCTGCGCAGGAACAATTGCTGCTGGAGAGAGGAGTGAGAATCTGTGAGAGGAACATCCTTGCAGAGCCCCAAGTTGGTGCAGCAGGAGGGGCAGGAGGTGCTCCAGGCGCCAGAGCTGAGGTTCCTCTGCAGTCCCTGGTGCAGCACATGGAGAGGCAGCTGTGCCCCTGCACCCAGGGAGGGCCAGGGGGGAGCAGAGACCCTTCTGCAGCCCATGGAGGAGCCCCATGCTGGAGCAGCAGGATGCCCAAAGGAGGCCCCATGGGAATTCCAGGCTGGAGCAGATTTACTGGCAGAACTTGTGACCCCACAGAGGACCCACAGTGGAGCCACCTGTTCCTGAAGAGCTGTCTCCCATGGCGGGGACTCACACTAGAGCAGAGGAAGAATGTGAGGATTCCAACTCCTTAAAAGGAAGGGGAGCAGAGACAACATGTGATGAACTGACCACAACCCCAAATCCCCAACTCTCTGCAGCACTGGGGAGAGGATTTAGTAGTGAAGCTGAGCCTGGGAAGAAAGGAGGAGAGGGCAGAAAATGTTTTTTAGGTTTGGTTTTATTTTTTGTTATTCTATTCTGATTTGTTTGGTAATAAATTAACCTGGTTCCCCCAAGTTGAGTGTATTTTTGCCTGTAATGTTTCCTGGTGAAGGATCTCTCCCTACTCTTTTCTCACCCCACAACCCTTTTGTTTTTTGTCTCCCCTGTCCAACCGAGGAGGGGAATGATGGTGTGGCTTTGGTAGACACCTTGGCATCTAGACAGGGTCAAGCCGCAGCCACAAGGCTCGCAGGAGTGGTTGTATTTACTGACAACACAAGTGCTGGAAGATAAAGTGTAGTGCTTCACAGGTCACAACTCTGAAGAGGAAGGGTGAAAATCACAGTGTTTAGCAGAGGTCAGCATGTCAGTGGGACAAAGAGTTCCTACCAGCTTCACCTAAACTGGTTCTAATGAAGGTTGAGACAGACAGTGTGCTGCAGGCGTTGGGTGGCTGCTCTGAGCTGCTCTAACAACTTAAATGTGTAAATGCAGAATGTTTCACATTTCGTTTTTTCATTCCCTGGTTATCTTCTGGTTTAGAAATCAACAAACTTTGCAAATAATTAGGCACATACTGAAGTGCAAGGCTGTGTGTCTTGCAGCAAGGACTGATCAAGCTGCTAGAAATACACAGAGACCTAAATGTTGTGATATTAGGGTTTGAAATGGTAGTCAACAGAACAGAGGCAATTCTCCTGCCATGCCTGAAATTACAGAGGAATTGATTCTGTTTTCTGGTTGCACTGAATCCAACAGATTTGCTACTGCACTTTATGGGAAGAGTAATGAATGCTATAAACAGCTCACTAATAAACAGATCTGTCTGTCTGTTTATATGTCTATGAGCTTCACTATATTCATAACTACCTATGTCATTAGCATAATTGTGAAACATCATTAATATCTGGCTGCCTTTACCCAGCACTCTAAGACAATTAGATAGATAGATGAATATTAAATACATATAGACTGTACTAAATAGAATAATCTCATTATACATTAAATAACCATGGGAATCTTCCCCAGAAATGTAATGTAATATGCCTCCCCAACATCTTAAGGACAGTCACTTAACAATTGTTGATTTTAAGAAAGCAAATGAAGCATTCATTTTATTTTAACATCAGTTACGTTTTAAATCAAAAGGGAATAAATCAAATAATTTTTTATCTGTGCATGAATAATTTTAAGAGATGTATGGGGTAATATCACATCCTTTATTTAAAGATTAACATTTGTAAAGCATTTTTTCAGTGGCACAATTGTTAAATACTATCCTTGAAGAATTTATGTTGTAAGAATTTATGTAGTAAGTTTGAGTCTGAAAATGAAGTCTCAAAGCACTTTTTTTTCAAATTGAACTGGTTTGTTCATCTCACAAACTTTGTTAAAGAAAACAATTTTATGGATAAATGTCTCCACCTAGAGCTTGTTTAGAAAAAGAAATGCTTCATAAAACATAATTCTGCATATAGTGTATTTAAAATTCTGCATTACAATGATTTCTTAATAAAAGCTTCTCTTTTTTGTGACCTTTCATATCTCTTCTTCTGAGATACTATTTTCACCATCTATTCTATACATCAGCTGAGGAATTCAGAGTATTTTCTTAGTCGTAACAAGATGTGATATTATAAAAGACATGTGAAAGGCTATTTTTACATTTTAATATCAATAACAGAAGAATAAAGGGGGGAGGTTAATTCATCCTGAATTTTCGATTTCCCATTTTCTTTCCTTTGAATTCCCACTCTCTTTTTGGTGTCAAAGTAAATGGATGATTAAACTGTGATTCCAAGTGATAAACTCCACTGACTGCAGCTCTTTAGCACAGCCATTGTGTTATCCAAAATGAAATCCATAAGAATTAGTCCCAGTGAGGAGGTAGGACTGCCTGTATCCCATAAGTGGCGTAACCTGCCGAGGAGTGAGAACATCAGCTCTGTGCTGGCACAGATGGAGGCACGGGAGGCAACAGTGGGGCTCTTGATGATGATGGGACATGGCACCATTGTACTGCTGTCACATACCATGGAGACTGGAGGAAACTTATGGTGACCATAAGCTTGTGAGGAATAGATGAAGGTCTGAAGGAGCTCGCTGTGCTGCTGCCTATTTTTCGCTGCTGGAAAACCAGAAAACATTTTACTTTCATAAAGCTGCTGCCAGTGGACAGGAGGAATGGAGGTTCTCTCTTTTTTCAACAGTTAACTAATGCAACACTTCTGCTTTAATTAATATAATTGTGGAAAGAAACATGACAGGTAAGTCAGGAACAGCTGAACTTTACAACCAAAAGCTGTGAAATGCCGCAAAATTTCTCAGTGCTTTGTATTATAAATAGTCAGCAATTGTAAGTCCTTTAAAACAGTGAATAAATCAAGATTGTGTTAATACCAGGAACTTTCACCTTCTCATGTCAAAGACTGTTTTCACTTCCTGGAATAATAGCTCAGATTATTTTTTTTCACAAAAGGAGTAGTTGTGAGAAATATCACCTTAAGCTCTGAACTCGGTTCCCAAAGAGCTACTTTTCAGAGTGCCCTAACAAAGTTTGTAATTTTGTTTTTACGAAGTTTACTCTTTAGTCAACAGCCAAACTATTAAAACTTTTAGACAGGTCAGTAAAACTGACTCAACACCAAAGTATGAAATGCTGTAACAGCAGTGATGCTAAAAATATCAAATAACTTCCTTTATATGCCAGACATTCACAGTGGTTAATGCATCAGAAAGCAACACAGAACAGGCTTCTGCAGCTGGGATCTGAAACTGAAACCCTTCCTGACATCCACTAAACAATCGATTCTTCCAAATCTCAGTTAACATGATTTAACAAGTAGCTCTTAACCGCAGACAAATGGGATTCACACAACACAACTTAGCTTTGCTTATGTAGACTCCTTACTCAATACTATGCCTGCTAAAATGTGGCTTCTTGTTAGGTCTATTTTGATAGACATGTCACATTAAACAGAAATACATCTGATTTCACTAGCTGCCTGTTTAGCGTCCTCAAGTCTGCTCAGGCAATGCAAAAGTCCCTTTGCTTTACACCATGAGATCTCAGGCGTGGTCTTTTAAGCTGACCTGAATTTTCAGAACATGCATCCCCTTATAGTTTCCTTGATGTTACTGTTGTTCAGAAGCAACAGTAGTTGAGGCCAGAAGTAAATGTGTCTAATCTTTCTCTCAGAACATTAAATATCTACATTATTTTCATGTATCTTTAAAAATTTTTTTCTGCATTATTTTAAATATTAAAAAGCTATAGATTCATTTCCTAGAGATAAAAGTCCCTGTCTTAATACATGCCACCTTAACATCTGACAGGGAAAGGGAACATATTCTCTGTTTCACCTTACGCTGGTGTCTGTTAATTACTTTTTCTAGTCTTGATCTGGACTTTTCTTCACTGCATTTTGTCAAATCCTCTCGAGAGTTTGACTAAAACCATCAACCCAGGTTTGCATTCAGTTTTCAAGGCACACACTTGTAGCTGTGGAGGACACACAGTCTTTGTATTTTCAAGTGTGGGGCGGTGTTTGCCACTCTCTCCCATCCACAGTAATAAATTGTTTCTGGCTATTTCAGATTAACAATTTCACCTTCTCATTAAATCCCTGAAAATATTAAATGCTTGGATTAAAATAAAACACCGCTTTATATTACTGTGCACTGGCATCTTTTTCATCTGTGGAGAAAGATGAGAAACTAAGGCAAAAAATTCATCCTTTTCCAAAACAGGTGTAAACATTAGACGAGATGAATTATCTTGGAGCAAACCGGGAGTTATTGTATTAACTTAATCTGCACTGACTTGACAAGACACACCACTTTCAAGCAGGTAAAGCTACTCAAGTGGAATCACACCAGTTCTTTAGGACAAGGGTTTCTACAATCAACTTTTCCCAGATTTTCAAACTCCTATGAAGATTTATACCTTGCTGTCATTACACATTGAAGCACTGCAGTGCGCTCAGATAACTGGTTTCAGCAGATAAATTAGGTACATATATCTTTTTTTCCAAAACACCTTTATACCCATTTTTTCTCTTCTAGGATAAACACAGAATCAACTTATTTGATTCCAGTTGATGGGACCTGGGCAGGGCCAGGAGCAACAGTGGTCAACATCCCTCAGATGCAGAAAAGAAGCTCTTGGGAAGCACCTCCAACGGGGCAGGGAAACAGATGTAAAAGTTCTGAGTCAATGGTTGGACTTGATGATCTTAAAGATCTTTTTCCACCTAAACTATTCTATGATTTACCTTGCTGTTAGCTTTTCTCCTGTGTTACATGCAGTCTTCATTACTGGTTGCTTATTTCAGTTCATTAGCTGTGATTCTTCTCAAATCCCACAACAGGCCATGGATGTATTCCAACTATCATTTCACAGATCAAAAATTCATTTATTGCATGCCTTAGAGCTGCTTATGATATTCCCTTTTGTTACCTGCTGTGCAGTGGTGATATTTATGGCTGGAACACTTTAGGTACAAACCACAACCTCAGCAGCAGACTATGAAAATGGCATTTCTCAAGCAGATCATTGCACGAGGACAAACTCACAGCCACCTTCACCAGTGCTGGAGATATCACAATGTCATTCCTTGCAAACCTGCTGAATTGCTCAGGGACTATCCATGGGTAAAAACTTGAGTCTGTTTTTGTCTGGCTGCTGGTACCAGTGAAAGAAGTCAATTCACCTTCTTTATTCTTCTATTCGCAGTCTGATTTTGAAAACATGAGTATCCACTTTGTTCTTTACAGCTCTAGCTTGCTGAGAGGGACTGTCCTGATGGGAAACTGGACAAGTGGCACTTTCAAATACATGCTTCATTTGTTTGCAATTAAAAAGAGTACTCGAGCTCTGCCTCAAATATTTTGTCCACCGCTGCTCCACTGAGTGCGTTGTTCCGATGCCGCCAAGGACATCACGACATATCTCTAACATGATGATGTTTGCTCTTTTTTCAAACATTTTTATGAATGTTTCTTTTCAGGCAGTAACTTTGTCATACATTTGCCTCACATTTTCTGTTGTTGGTGCTGTTGTTGGCTTATCGCTCAATTCAGAGCCAACCTCCTATTCACTTTGTGTTTCTCTGCCACTGTGCTGTTCCTGCAGTGCACTCCATGGCTCCTATGAAAAATCAAACATAACTTGCAGCACTTTATCCCCATGATCCTGGTTTTCTGACAACTCCCTGCTCACCACCTTCCCTGCACTTTGGCTATTGGTCTTCATCCGAACTGGGATCCACAGCTCCCCAGCTGGGGGACTAAGGAGCTGGAGTCAGGATATGCTAGTTTCCACGGACAGCTGGTTGAGTCTGGTTCACAGGCTGCTGCCTGCAATTCTACTGCCCCCTGAGACATCTGACGTTCACTGGATTTTCCTTCTTCCCACAGAGCCAGGCAGCATAGGAAATGGGCAGCAGGCTCTTGGGAAGTAATTCAGAAGCCACATTGTGCTACTATCCAGTAGGACTCATCATCTTTCCCTCCTTTGAAAAAAACATCCATTTCAGAGCATAAAAATAGTTTCTCTTCTTACCCATTAAGACCCATAACCCACCCAATATTTGAATGCTGCCTTCTGTTGTGGTCTATGGAGCACATGACAGTGAGATTATTTTGAAATGTGTTCACACTGTTAACTGATGCAGGTTTCTTTGGCATCTCTTGTCCAAAGGCTTCAGCTTCCAGGGTCATAGAATCACAGAATTGTTTGGGTTGGAAAGGACCTTAAGGATCACCTAGTTCCAGATAGTATGCCACCCACTAGATCAGGTTGCTCAAAGCCCCATCCAACCTGTGCTGGAACACTTCTAAGGGTGTGTGTCAACACCACCATGCAACTTAGGTCTGAATGTGTGGACACTTCCTCCACGGACAACAGACCTTTCTAATCTCTCAGCTGTATCACAATAACCTGATCTGGCTCCACTGCTTTATCAGGTTTTTTGGTTTGTGTGCTGCTTCATTCAACACTCAGGACTTGAAAATAATCTACCAAAATAACTCCCATGGCAAGAACCTTTTCCCTTGGATTTTCTCAGGAATAAAGATTAATTCCTACATATTCTTGAAGCAGGATGGATGAATTCCCATGGTATCACTGGATGGTGAATTAAGGCCATAGATGCATCAATTCTATGAGGAAAAGGGCCCAACAACCATCTCTACAAATGTGGACTTAAGAGATCAGTGGGACAGTTTAGCCTAAGCAGCCCATTTTCTGTGAGTAGACACATGATGTTTGTCTGCAAAGCTACAAAGCTGAGGTATTTCAACAGCACTAAATGAATTTTTAAAAAGCACAGGTGAACGATAAGAAGGTATTTGGTTCCCAAGAAAAATATTATAGGAGGATGTGCTATTCTGAATTCTACATTCTACCACAAAATTTTCAACTCATTTTGTCTGTACAAGGGAATATTTGCCACAAATACAAGGTGAGTTACAAGGAGAGTTGAACAGAACAAAGCTTTAAAGAACAGCCTTTTAAAATAAAATTTTTACATTCAACACAGAATAACACAACTCTGCATCTGTTTTATGGAGGAAAGGATTCTGTGCTAAGTTTCATAACAGCTTATTAAATGAGAGAGCCAGGTATCCAAGGAGATAGGGTTGAAAATAAAGATTTCTTGGAGATATTCTTCAAGAGGCACGAGAGGGTACCTGCTATAAAACTTCAGCTTCCAAAGGACTCATTACTACAGCATAGGCTGCCTTGCAGTTCATAGCCAAAAAATATGATCAGACATAGTAGACATTTGAAAGAGGTTAATGGGTTTAATTTAATAGCAGTAAAGCATTTTCAGTGATGACTGTTAAGGGTGGCTGTCAGTACCATAATCTCACCTGTGCTTTAAGAAAAAACAATTCACATATAATGAAAAACTATCAATGACAATCTAAATTCAAATTGCAGAGTTAATAAGCTTGATGTTCATTTAACCAGGGTGGACTCAGCACATGACGGTGCAACACAGAACAGCTTGCTATAAAAAGAACTAATGTAAACCCAGTTAAAAAAGGATGTCTACATCTGTTTCCAGAAGTTCCTTTCATATCCTTATTTTTCATCCTTTCTCTTCAGAATGTGATTCTTTCCCCAGTGTTAAACATGCAGTTTGAGTGTGAAGAATAAAAGCTCCTTCCTGCCTTCAGGCATCATACTGTTAGAAGGGATTAATAATTAGGTCATTTGCAGCTCTTCACAGATTGCATCTCTAAGGGACAATTTCTTTCATCACATGTATATGATTTTTTTCTATTTCAAACAACACAGAGGTCATCTCTAAAATGAACACCTCTGATCCAATGCATCAGGTAACTTTTTACATAGATCTGAAATTTGAATTTCAATTAGATACATTAAAAGCACATCAACTGATATGCATACTGGGCTCTATACCTCTCTGCTTTGCCCTGCCACTTTATCTCTGGTATGACTTCATAGCTCAGAGCTATCTGTGTAGAGAGTTAAAAGGGGACAATTCAGCCAAAGACAGAAACACTCAAAGGAAAAACCATGATCCACAGAAAAATTAACTCTGAGAGCATTAAGTGATTCAAATCGACTGATAATTCTAAAAAAGTTATAGTTAAAATAGAGATGCTCAAAAAGGTGCTTCTGCAAGTCCATGTTACCATGTGAATTCTGAATCTTTAAGAAGGTGGCAACTCCCCAGAATTTTGGGAAGGAAGCAGAGGCCAGTTGCTATGCTCCCAAATACCAGGCTAAAACCAGGATAAACTTTGCCTATCCCTAAACAAGCATTAACTCATGGAATACTGAAATAGTAGAGCAAAAGAAAAGCTCCACTATTTATGCTGCCTCAGGGTAGTTCCTCTGACATCTCCAAAATCCTTTGGAAGAAGTCTCCTGCAGTGCACTAGCATCAATTACAAGGACTTTTTTGAAGTAGACTGGTGTAGACAAATAATACAAGATGCAAGAGCTGTAACATTTGGAGATCAACAGTTTGCACATGTTCATATTCTGTATATTTATATTTAGTTCATAATTACTCCTCAAATTGTTTAGTAATAAACCTCCACAAACCCTTGCAAAAGCAAGCAAGCATTTATCAGGCAATCCTACTGGATTTTTATGTTCTCCTTTCTTTTTGCAAATTAATTTACAAGTAGAAAAACTGTGAAAAGCAAAAACTAAGCAAATTACCTACGGAGAATCCTTTAAAATACTCAAAACCTTTAGTGAATAGGCAGTTGAGCAGCTACTGTTCAAGAGCAAAGAGACATTTACTGAAAATACTGGGTTTGTTCCCATAGATTCCTGATTCCTAGACTTATATGGAAAAGGTTAGGAATATTTGTCTGAAATGCCTGACATATTCCTGCTACGAGCAAGGACACTGTCAACGTCATGACAAAGACCTTCATGTTTTCAATGGGAGCCTACAAGGCACTGATGTGATGGGTGAAAAGTCAGATGGAGCCCCAGGCAAAGCACTTGTTGATCAGAATTGCATAAAGCATCACTATAATAATATTATATCTTAGTATGATACCAGGTAATATAATGAGATTTGATGCAAGATAATAGGATAGAACAGAATCATAGAACCATAGAAGCATAGAATGTCTTGAGTTGAAAAGGCTCTTAAAGATCACCTCGTGCCACCCCCCTGCCATGGGCAGGGACACCTTCTCTTCCTTGAACACTTCCAGGAAAGTGACATCCACAATTTGTCTGGACAATATAAAATATGTAATGTAATAATAAGTTCTGTGGGCCAGTGTGTGACATTACCATTCTCAGTGGTCAAAGACTTCAATCTGAAGCTGGTACAGCAAAGGACAAATAGGGTGGCCATAGGAAGGAGACCTTGTTTTCTGACAGGAAATGCACATGGTTCCTCCAAGTAGCACTCAATCAACCAGATCCAAAATGAGAAGCAATATAGCTGGATAAACATGTACTCAGCATATTCAGGCACATCTATGATGCAGGTGACACTCTGGTCCCACAGCCTCAAGCTGACATGGTTGGATGATTTCAAGGGCCCAGTCTAGAATACCTTTCTAGGAAGATTTATTATTTTATTAGTTTATATTTTTGCTATTGCATTGCTTTTCTGAATTATTTTTTTTTCCTTTTATAGATGATAAAAATATCTAAAACTCTAGATAATCTAAAGTGTTGAACCTAGTCTATGATGAAAGTTTTGTCCAGAACGGTGTCAAATTTTCCTGAACTATATAAATATTATTAATTTATCATCCTATTTTCCACCACAAGTCATGTTAAAATTAAAAATAAAAAAAAAAAGAATAAAAAAAGAAAAAGCAGGGAAAAATTTAGCATCTTCCTTAGGGAAGTGGTTTTTGAGAAATTATTTTAATAATTCTGCATTACTTCATGGGATTGTGTTACTGTCATGAGCTGCCCATCAGGTATACCCAGGGTGTGAAAGAAGCCACAAGCGTAATTTTCTTCATAAACAAATATAAAGCCACTAAAATTGTTTCATCTGATTGTAACTTTCTGCTGAGCGACACAAACAGTGCTGTCATTTCTCTCAGTGGGTCATAATTGCACTGTATTTCATGTGAAATTAAAATGTTGACTGCAATGTCAAGGGTGTTGCAACATGAACTAAATAATTAAAAGGGTCTCCATTAAGTCTCCAGTTGGAAAGGTGACATTTTCCTTCTTCAGTATTTCAGGCCTGTTACTGACTACAGTCTCTGTACTATTTTGCTCCATCATTTAGCATTAAAAGGAGAAATTTTTACGTATGAGTTTTAATGTTTTGAAAAAGATAAACTACAATGTAGCTGTCGATGCCAGAACTGTTTTGGAGCAAATAAATGTGGGTTCAGGGTCAGGACCTCACACATTGAACTAAGTCTCTCATGACAGAGTTCAAGAAGCGTTTGGACAACACTTTCAGGCAAATGGGGTGACTCTTGGGACCGGTCCTGTGCAAGACTAGGAGTTGGACTCAGTGATTCTTGTGGGTCCTTTCCAACTCAGGATATTGCATGATTCTATGCTATGTTTCCAAGCCTTTTAACTCCTTCAAAAGCAAAGCCATCTTTTCCTTAAATTAGGGCAGCAATGGCAAGTCACTTACGTGGAAATTGGAACAGCCACAGAGCCCAGACAGGAGTGAGCAAAACATGCACTGAAATCACCATTTCTGTGCTTAGACCTTGTGCTTGTGCAAACAAGTGTTTGAACATCCATTGCTGCCTGGGGAAACTAGGCTGGCAGCCCCTCCAGAGTGTGCTGAAATCAATTCAAGCCTTTCCTCTGATTTGGAAAGCCTCAGTCTAAACCCACTAAGCTGATTTATATGTTTATTGTTCATCATCTGGGCTTGACAACAGAGGCTGCTTCTCTAATTCCTGTGATATCCAATAAGGAGAAGTGAGGTGATGGGTCAGATAAACCAGGAGAAAGAAAGACCTGCTGTGGCCCATAGTTCATACAATATGAAAATTAGAAGCAAGCTGAGAGTGCTGTGTTTAACTCAGTGTCAGAGTTGTGCTCAGTTCCAGCTGTCTCACTTTATTGAAAAGGACATATTTGCAGCATTTGTAGGCTTCTTTTCTTAAGCAAAACACTCAGACAACTGCTTGTTTCTTTATTACTCATGAAATTGTTTATGTATTACCAAAAGTATAAACTAAAGATACAGTGAGAAGAAAATCACAGTGCTAGTAGATAAATTGCTAGGAAAAAAAACAACCAACCAACCAACCAAAAAACCATGAATAATTCAAGAAATTCAAATGCTTCTTAAAAATTGTTTCTTTTTTTTTTTATAAAGGGCAAAAAAATGAGTTTCATATGAACAAAACTCATCTACAACTCTAACAGTAGTGGGCAATTTTGAAGGCAGGAAATGACAAATGTCAAGACTGGCAGGTAACACTGGAAAAAAAGGCTCTGAATTCAAATAGGTTGCTGAAGAAAGCTGAATGTTAACACAATAAGAAAAATTGAATAATCACTGTATAGCAAACACTCACCTAGGCTTAATCCAAGTGCACCCAGTAAGTATGGGAAAGAGTTCAGGGCTGAAATAACTCTATAATAAGCTCTTGTTAGTAAGCAGATTTGTGATTTAGAAATTATTTCCTGATCAGATGACCCTTACATGAACGACCCTATCTTCAAACATGGAGTTCAGACTGGTAAGTCTAGATCCAGGTGCATTTATTTTCTAAGCAGCATTTTCTGCAGCTGGGGTCATAGATCCTGTGTATACATCAGTAGCTCAGGATGGAAAGTGCTGAGAAAATATTCTTTTACAGCAGTTTCATTTGATGACTTTACCCTGTATTGTGGTAACCATAACATGCATTATTTTACCTTATGATGATACATATATTTTACTTAATGGTAATACCTGCTGCTTCTGCACTAGCCCTGTGCTTTGGGGATCTGGTATAGATTACTGTGCAAAAATGTCAAATTTAACAGAGTCATATTCCAGTAGACATGAGAGCTTCTTGTGCAGGTCAACACACCATTGTGCTGTGTTATCAATGATATCTGAATCATATGATATTTATGATATTTGTATCATATGCCAAGAATGGAAAAGATCTCTGGTCCCAGAAATTTTATAGCTATAACATTTGGCTGCAAAATAATGAAGAAAAATTTAACAGGTAGAAAACTGGGTGACTTTTCTTCCAGTTTCCTAGGCCTATCTCCTTCCCTTTTACTAACATTCACTGCTCAGAGCTTTAAATTCCTTTCTCTATCCTGCACTGGTTACATAGTTCGTGCCTCCCAAATGCTAAGATGCTAAGAATAAAAATAAGTTTAGTCTGAAATTGATTGCATTTAAGGGGAAAAAAATATTTTCTTTTTTTTTAATTGAGAGCAGATTAAACCATGTATTATAAAGGACTAGAATTCTCTTTTCAGGCTATAAGAAATCTAATTCCCTTTTAAAAATGTTTTTTCTTTCTTTTGTGAACAATTAATGAACTAAAGAGCTTACTATGTTATTATTATTCAAATCTGCTTTGAGATATTGAGATTAGAGATGATGGACAAGATAGAAATTTCTGTCTTTTTTTAGTCACCCAAAGTTAATTAAAATAAACTTGACCTGTTATCTGCCACCCAAAGTGTCCTATGGAAACAAGACTCTAGTGGTAGCACAGACAAATCGGCTTGTCTTGCTAAAACTCCTTAGGGTTAATTAAAAAGCAGCTTATTCTTTGAAGAGAGCCACATCAGAGATGGTTACTTTTCCCCTCATTCCTGTTATGCATTTTCTGAACATTTATGATAAGATTTTATATAACTAAACCAGGAAAATGAGGATTGTATCAAAGACAGCAAAGCCTTTTTAGCATAGAGAAAGAGCAGGATGATGCTCAGGGTGCTCAGAGAAGATAAAAGACAGAAAGTTCCAGAAGCTTAAGGCAAAAAGTTATGGAAATGTGGATGTACCAGATTCAAAACAGCTGGCTCTGGTGCTGGATCACTGTTTCTCAGTGTGAGACATTCCATGGCAGGGAGGTTAGAACTAGATGCTCTATAAGGTCCCTTGCAACCCAAACCATTCTACGATTATCTAACTCCAGGTGTACTAATTCTAGAAGTATTTTTGAGTCTCTTTTTGAGCTCCCACTGTAGTGGTGCATATGACACACAACAGAGAAAGGGAGATCAGTGGTCATGGGTCACTCTTTAGGGAAAGTGCAGAAGTTGCTACCTTATTTCGGAAATGTTTTCTAAACTGTGCAGGTGATGGGGAAGTGGTGTCATTATCCAGTTTGACATCCTTGGCAGGAGCCAGAACTGTTCAGCCCCCGAAAAATATTATTTAGTCTGGAAGCATCTCCATGTGTCCATCTAAATCACCATCTCTTCTGGACAGAGTAATGATATTTTAATTACCCCTGACAGGTGTCTCTTTCAACTGATTAGAAAGACCTTGGTGAAGACTGTACAACAACCACATGAGAAGCCTGTAATTGTGCTGCATCACTCCTGTAGTTGGGAGGGGTCCATGAATATTCAGTGAAACTCACACCTTTTTCCTGCAACCTAATACTAGTATTTCTTTTCCTACCTTGTACCAGATGTAGCAAAACCTCATCTGCTTTGTATTTAAAGCCATACACTGGAAGATTGTTGGTCTACCTGTTGAGGAAGGTAGAATCAAAGTCCTCCCAGGCTTATAGAAAACAAGAAGATTCAAAGATCTCTACTATATGATACTCATTAAAGTTCTCATTCCAGTTCTTAAGGGGTACAAAAAAAAAAAAAAAAAAAAAAACACAAAAAACAACTGGGTAGAGTAGTCTGTTTGCAGGAGAGTCCACAGGAAGAACAAGAAAAGTTAACATCTAAGACCATACACGAGGTTCTCCTGCAAGCCCATTGCAGAAAAAGATTTGCCCTTATTATATTGATTATGAGTATAATCTATTACATGACATTTTACATGACCTTTCATAAATCATTTATCTTTCCCTTAAACTATTAACTAATCCAGATGTGCAAAACAGTGTTGCAGAAGATCCTAAAAAGAAAGCATGTTTACATCCCCAGCAAGAATTTTAGTAATATCATATCTCAGGCTAACAGGATTCTTGAAGAGAGACAAAAGTCACATCAGGAACTTGTAAAAAACTCATATACTGAGGATGAAGGTAGAGCTTCCTGAGGGATACTATTTTTTTCTCATTTGCTGAATGTGCACTGCATTATATGACAAGGCAGGACAGTTTGCTCATCAAGGCTACTGCCACAAATATTAATAAAGCCTTTTGACATTAGTTTTCTCTCCACAGTGGCCTTAGAAAACTGTTTAGCCAGTCGAACTGAAGTCATGCTCTAAATTTTAAGGATAGGTGGCTTCATATCTGGATTGCATAGAGGTTCTCAGTCTTACAGACAGCACAGCAAAATACATAGATGCGTTTATTGATTCAAGTGCTCAATGTTGTGACTTTTAAAGTTTTTTTAACTTGAGAGACTCATGTTATCTAGATTTCTTTCTTGAATTTGATCCTCAGACTAAGTGTCATTATGGCTGCTTTTTGGAAAGCCTCATTATCTTTCCAAACAAACGTGTGCAAATTCTGTCTACATATGATTGATGGTACTCAACTGAAGCTGGATTCACCACCTCCAGAAAACTTCACAAATCAGTCTTGCTGTAATTTTAGCATACTGCTTTCTCATTGAATTTTAAAGAACTGTTAGTCTGAATGAAGGAGACTTCATTATCACCGAGCAAGTTGATTATATACATGAACTTCATAACAAAGCCAATTGCTGATGAAAAGGAGCTGAACTAGAGATGATTAATTCTTTTTCAATGGCTACTTTTGGTAGACATGACAATTATTCATGCCAAAGAACTACCTTTTTTTTTTTTTTTGCCTTATTTAATTAATCTTAAACCATGTACGGGGAAATTTCAAAGTCCAGTGAAACCATCCAGAGGATGCTGTTTATAATGGTCCTGCCCAAAGGCACAGCTATTCATCTTTATAGTTATGCAACTCATGTGTCATTTGTCATACTTGGCATTGCAATTTATTTTCCTTTTGTTGTTTAATCAATTTTCAGTTAAACAGGCCCTTTTTTTAATCCAGAAACAAAACTGCTTTGAGATGGTAAGAACACTAAAAACATACAACAAGGTAAGGTCAGCCTCCTGAGATGAGCAGCTTATATTTTAAATAGAGAAGTCTTTGTGAATCTCATTTCTTAAAGGAGGGTAATGCCAGAATGACAATGTGAACAGCTTGAGTAGGAAGCAGGTATTATGACCAAGCACCTCTGTTCCTCTATGACTCGATGCTATCTGTCATATCAGGATCTTTGAGTTCAAATTAAGCCAACATTTCCAGCTACCATTTTGTCAGTGTCCTGTGGGAGTTTTACACATATTACTCCCAACCCTATGGCAACAGGTCAAATTGCATAGGAGGTCTGAATCACCTCAACCTAATCATGCCACACTGATTGTGTTGAGTTGAAGTTTCAATTACAAGGAAAAATAAAAGTTTCTCCTTTTCCTGCTGACCATTGCTTGGGCAATTCATTTATTCCTTTATGCACCCTTAGCCTCTGCTTATAGATTTCTCCCTTGGTTCTTCTATCATTGCCAGCAAGAACCCGATGAAACAGAAGTCAGTCTCCTGATTATGTACTGACCTGGATTTATCTTGGACTTTGCTACAAATTTCCTCCAGAAGGTCAGATTGTTCAAAATCCTCCGTTTTTGAGCTTCATTGGATTTAATTTAAACTTTTCTGTGTGTCTTTGTATCTGATGTTAAAAAATAGTGTTAAAATTATGTTGGACACAAAAAAGCATCACAAAAGCCTTTCAAAACAATTTCTATCCTCAGCTCTCAGTCTACATTATTAAAAATCCTATTAGAAACCCAAAGAGATGTCTTCATATATATTAAATCACTAGTTTTATACTGAAAGTTGGCACAGAAATTGGAAAGAACAAGCAGAGCCCCAGTTAAACTCTCAAATAACTTATTAATTTTGAGGGGGTTTTAAATACTTTTAAATAGAAATGAGAAAATATACCATGAAGGACTCTAGGTGGAAAAAAAAGTAATAAATAATTCAACACTAGAGAAAGAAAAGCAACTGCAAAAAGTCCCGAAGGCATTTTGTTATAGAGCAGTTAGCTATTGCAAGGGTGAACAACACACAAGAGGTGCAACTAAAAGAACTGGCATGGAGCCCTTCCTATTTTCAGATTTTACACTATCAACTCACTGACAAATACTATGGAAATTTCCACATAAAACTATTTTATTGATGTTTTTTTCTCATAATTCCTATGCCATTTCTGCCAGGACCATGCTGTTATCTCGAGTACCTTACATTTGACCAACTGAAAGGTATATCCACTGCAGAAGAATGACAGCCTAGCATGCAGCCTAATCACACCCATTTATTATGCAGAAAATTAAATTCAAAGCCAAATCTCCATCTCAGCTACTTTTCTTAATATTTTCTCTGTAACAAAATAAAGATAACATAATATATTTAATGTAAAGGGCACTAGTTGCCTCTTGAGTGTCCTTTGTGAGAGTAAGGATTTGCCATGCCTTCTCTGTGTAGCACATTAGGACTTTTTAGGTTTAGAAATGGAAAAATTTTAGGATGGAAGTGAAAAATGGGACTGTATGAGAACATATACCCCACTTGCTACAATCCACCAGAGCAACTATGAAGTCCCATCCAGACAGCAAATGCCATTCACAACATCAGGAGTGAATAGTAAGAGGCAACATCTTTGTCGTTTTCCTTGCCCTGATATCTCCTTCTCTCCTCCTCAGTACACTCATGGTTTTCCTGTCCCAGTGAATCCCATGTAGACTAAACTTGCTCCCTTCTATTGCAAAGGCTGATACTTTTGGCAATGTGAGGCAGAAAGTCAGTGAGGGTAATGTAGGGTCAAAGAACCAACCTAGGGAAAAAACCAAGTGTCAGGGAACTTGCACCTAAAATATTGCTCCTCTCTATATTTTGTCTTTAACTATCTATTCCAGTTGAGATGGAAACAAAATTCAAACAATAGCTAAGGAATAAAAGGGAGGAAAATCCAAAGGAAAACTGGGGCTTTGTTTTGGGGTTTCTTTGTTGGTTGTTTTTTATTTTATTTTTTGAAAAGGGAAGTGTGAGGAACTAACTGATGAAAATCTGAAAAATTGTTTCAAATATTTTTTTTTACAAAGAGAACATGCCCAACTCTATGTATTAAAAAGCCTTTATTAGCTTAAGATTCTTAGAAGCAAAAAAGAAACCAAGATTTTGAGAAAGACAGGACTGAAAACCAGATGGCTTCTGCAAGAGTGAATAGATTGCAAAATGTGCTGGGAGTGAACAGCTCCACAGATTAGGCAAAAAAGTTTGAGAGATCTTCTGAAAGAACACAACTGCCATGATTCAAAACACTTACAGGGTTTTTATTACAACATATAATTGACTGAAATATATCATGATTTATTTCACAATGCCTTATAGCTACTACAATTTCTGAAATTACAAGGGAATGGAAATAAAACAAACATTCTCTTAGATTGAAATGTGGCATTAATTTCAAGAACTGATTAAAGCATACATTTAGAACATTTTTCAGCTTAAAGTTGTGCTTTCCTGAAGGGAAGCCTCTGCACTAGAATGTAATTTTTTTACTAATGGGGTTTCATGTTTAAATAAAAGACAAAATAGTTTTTTAGCAATTTGTTTTTCCTCCAGCATCTACAGGTTTAATACTATTTTTTCACTTCCTTTTTCTTTTAAGAAAGAAAAGAAGGGAATGACAATGGAGGGGCAAAGTAGAAAACAGGAAATATAAAATTGAGCTCTTTTACATTTCTGGGTAACTAAAACATTTCCCCAAGGAGATAATTCTCAGGGGAAAATAGAAAAGTTCCAAGGAATATTACCAAAAAAAAAAAACCCAACAACAATAACAAACAAGTAAAATGAAATTACCAAGTTCTTTCAAAATGTTTTCACTTTAATATCGTGGTCCTATAGTTATGAAAACAACTATAAAAATCTGAAAAGTATAAAAGGAGCTGGATGGTAAAAGCTCCATATTTTCCCTGGGTTGGCAGGTGGGTTTCCAATTCTGTGTAATAAGAATAGTCATGTGCAGAACAGCAGCAGCAGTAGCACCTCCCTGAGTTTATATACCCTGTTGGGAGGACACATGTGATTTTTATCTGTCTTTCTCTTTACTTTTTCCATGTAAAGTTCAGTCTTTAAAGATTTGTTTCTGCTTAGTTACAGCTGCATCAACACTCTGAGTATTTGTTGGAATGGCCACTTCCAGACTGCCCTTTGCAGTTCTACCTTTAATTCTTAAAGACGATTGTCAAATATGTTTTCAGTTGAAGCCTAAGCACAAGGGCAGCTTGTCTTAAATAAAAAGAGAATTTTACCATCAAAGAGAAACAAAGAGAATTTCAGATCTACCCTGCCCTCTAAAGCTGAGCCACATCTTTTATGAGACCAGGGAAAGTTTAGCATCAGCTTTTGGGAGCTTCAAGGACAAAAAGACATTGATGTGGCCCTTAATCTGTGAGTGAACTTTCTTCTTAGCTCAGCACTGTATATAAAAATAAACAAAATTGAAACATGAAACAGAAAAGCAGTGAGGAAGAAAATTGCTGCTTTTTAACAACAAATAAATAAGCACACACTATAACACCTAATAAATTAACACCAGTGTCAATGAAAATAAAAATAACATTTTCAAAGGACAGCTTGTCATGTTCTCATGACTCAGAGATTGTTGTTTGTTTTCTCCCTTTCTACTCCCCCCCTTTAATTAATACATTTTCTTCCAAATAAGATCCGAGCATTAGGAAAATGTCACACCATATGTGTGTTTATTTTTGCTCAAGTAATTATAATGGTGTAGGATCTCTCTTTTCCTTTCTTCGCTTGCTGAGACAGAATGTTCCTTCAGAGGATAGAAGAGCCTCAAAGCAGCTGCTGCAACATCTGAGGCAGAGAAAAAGTCAAAACTTCACCCTCTTATCCTTGTGTGTGCAATGACCTTTATGAGGGACTGAAGGAGTCCTTCCTTCACATGCTCTCCCTGTAAGCTTTGGAGAGATCTGCCTTATGAGAGCAGGTGGAAAAGTGAGCTCCTGTAGCGGGATGCAAAGCCCCAGCATGACAAATAGCATCTCTGTGAATGCATTTGCAAATAAATGCCTGGTAATTTAGGCATGTGAGCACCGTGAGCTTTCACACACTGACTGCTCTTTTGGAGAAAAAGCTACTAGTAGTTTTGCAATATTAAGTCAGTTTAAACTGTATCTAATCAAGCTGGGAACTTGGAACCAAACCACTGCCCTCTTTAACCCAAAAAGACTGCCCTCTTGGTCTGGGACAGTTCTTAATGCTTCCTTAATGTTCCTGGGGTGGAATCTTCTTCTTTACTGGTAAATAGTTCTTTTGCATCTTCCCAGTGAGTTCTGATATTTTCTGAGTGGTCAGATGCTTTCAGGTGTTTTTCTGGGTTTTTTTCTGTCATTGTAATCTTACTCCAGTTACTAACACAATATCACACACCTGTATCATTGTCCAGAGACCAGAAACCTCTCTCTTGGAAGAAAAAGATTATGTAGAGGTCCTCTAGGATTTTCTGTCTGCTGTTGGATTTTACATGATCATGTCAAACTGGTGCCAAACATGGAAAACATCTTGTGCAGAAGGATATTGTGTGAAAATTTTGTAATTCTAGACATGAAGGGAAATATTCTCGATGTCAAGTTGGACATTTCAGATGCTGTGTGATTTCAAAGGCCTTGAGAATATTTAGAATACTTTCTACAAATTTATCCTTTCACACAATAGTTCTTTCAATTCCATTCTCAGCAGATTGACATTTGCAGATCTGAGAGAGCAGCAAGAAACACCAGAAATAAAAGTCAAAATCTTCAATCAGGGCTACTTATTCTATGAGTAGGAAGGAACAGGACAGAATAAAAAAAAAAAAAATTTGTTTTCTCTTTGAGACACAAGTGTTCATATAATCAAAATGTAACTGCACAGGGGCTGTCGTCCTCTGGTCATTGATTAAAATATGATTTTGACCTCTCTGTATCTGTGATTGAACCTGTAGGATGCTGGTGTCCATTTGAGTTTTCACTGATTTTTCCAAAGTCTTCAGTTCATTTCAGTACAACGGATCACGATACTGAGAAGCAGAATTTAGACTTAAGGTCATTTTCAGTCTCATACTTACCCACAAGAGTCGTAGTGGCACAGCTAATGTGAGCTTTCTGTCTGAAATAGATTTTGTTACTTCATTTCTGTGAGTAAAGGAAGAAGAGCTTTAATAAATGTTGTTCAGAATTTTCAGCTTGGTAGTTTTGAAGTGTTATAAATGTAATATAATTCTCTATATTTGTCTTAGTGTTCATTTGCTTGATGATAAGATTCAAAAGTCCTGTTAGTATAATCTACATTCCTTTATTAAGGATTCCTGAGAAAGTTTCTCGTTCATGCCTTGTTTGTTTGTTTGTTTAATCTACCTTCAAAGATAAGGCAACATATCAGCATCCACTTCTGACAACCTTAATCTAAATAGTGCAAGAATTAGGGACTTCTTGGGGATTTCCTACCTCTTGCAGTGATTTATTTGGACATGGTAAAGAGATACTGGGACAGATTCTTGCCAAGGACAGTGGTCTCCAAGGACCAAAGAAATGAACAATGTAGGTCACACTCTATATATTGAAATAAAAGAGTGGTCAAAATAAGTTCCTTTAGGCTGAGGAAAAACAAACTTTTCTTGAGACCAAACACAGCTTCAGATAAACACTGGCCTTTTACCTCTTTCTCAATGCACAAGGATCTATCAAATTCTGGCTTTGAGAAGCAGCTGGTTCAGCTTCCTAGATCACTGCAGTGGTGAGAAAAGGTTAAACTGCCCCACAGATGGCTTACAAAACAGAAATTTCTTGGTAGAATAACTATACCTGATTGTTCACAAAGGGGATCATCAGAACTTCACCAGACATTCCATGTCTTCTTCAATAACAAAAGTCATGGCTCAAAGGAACCTGACTGGTGTTCAAAGCCAGGTTGGATGAGGCAAGTGGAAGGTGTCCCTGCCCACAGCAGGGGTGTTGGAACTAGATGATCTTTAAGGTCCCTTTCCAACACAAACCATTGTAGGAGTCTATGATTCACAGCTTTTCTTTTATGTTCCTCCTTCCCTCCATCCTTCTATGAAGCCTGAGCTTAAATCAAATACAAAACTACAAGCAATGGCACATCACTTTTGTAGCCACACATAAACAAAGGCAGTGTTTCCTGATAGAATATTTCAAATGTCATTGACAGAAGAGTAGTAGTAAAACCAAACTTTGAGAGAACTTTGAAGCACAGATGCTTTTCACATTTAATGAAAAAAAAGCAAACTGTTCCTGCATTGTTTCCTTGACCTCTCTCAATCTGTTTCACTTACTATCTTTAAGCATTACATGTAGTTTGAATAAATCTGGATGTTCTGCAATAATCCAAGATCAATCAACATAAACAAAATATTCCATCTCAGATCGGCTGGG
Source organism: Serilophus lunatus (assembly GCA_013399895.1). Taxonomy (NCBI): domain Eukaryota; kingdom Metazoa; phylum Chordata; class Aves; order Passeriformes; family Eurylaimidae; genus Serilophus; species Serilophus lunatus. Next base: position 391,243 of record VXBA01000302.1, read on the forward strand.
AAGATGTTGGTTTGAGGAATGTAGAACATTTTGGATTCAAATTGCAATATTTTCTAAGGTTCTTTAACTTGACAATTTAAAGCAAGAATTGCCTGCACCCAAGTGTTATCTGAAGTAACTAAAAGGTCTGTGAAAGGCAGTATAAATAATCCCATATACTGTGACTCAAGCACTAGAGGTTTTTTACAGTGGGCTTATTAATTTGGCATAAAATGCAAGCACGACAAAAAGTAGGTGAAGTTTGTTACTTTTTTTCTCACTTTAACATAAACTCCCAGACCTCAATTTGCTGGAATTTATGCATGCACTTATCTGTAAGCAGACAAATAATCCTCTTTTATTTCTGTAGCAATACTCATCTGCTTAAACTAAGCTTTAAAGATTTCCCATAGAAACCATTTTCAAATACATTTTGCAAGTTGTGTTGTGAGCAGTGTAACTTAAGTTTAATTATAAGGGAATTGTATTGCTTCTCTCAGATATGAAGCTGGTGCTTTGCATTCCAGAGGAAATAGCTACTGTAAGTATTGATTTATTTATTTTAGAATGCTCTGTTGGCACCCATCAAATCCTTGAAAATTTTAAATTTGCCAGATGCATCCAGAAATCCACAAAGATGTGGAGGTATTCCCCAACAAACATGGAATGCAAATAGACCTTGTCTAAAGGAATTTGGGATCAGGGAAAAATTAGACAGAATATCAGCTTGAGCTAGTTTCAAAATGGGTCACTGATCTGTTTCTTCAGCCTATTTTACAAATAAATTAAATCCATTCCTGTACTGCGTAAGGTTTGTCCCATTTAACAGCAGTGAGCTGGATAACAGATCCAGGTTTCACATGAATGTGACATCCTTTTTCAGAAGACAACTTCAAAGTATTAAACTATCAAACGATGTATAGCACCACACCAATTTATGTGAGATGAAGATTTGGCTCTTAAAATTATTCTAGGTTGCATGCAGTAAAATCACACAGTACATCCAAAGTTCAGCACACTCTAACAGGGCATCCAAAGTGTCTCTTTGATCTATGGGGTGAACTATACACAGTCACAGGACTGGATCCACAAACCTGGGCTGAATTAATTAGACTGAGATCACCTCACTTTGTCTTTTCTATATGCTTTTACTTCCAGAGTTAGAACTTAGTTTAGCACAACAGTGGAATCAGTCATGCACTGATACTGTGCAATAATGCCCATTCAAATAGGGTTGCAAACACAAACAGACACCAGAGAAAGTCCTCAGGAGAATCAGAATAGTTGAAAATGAATCATAGAATGGTTTGGGTTGGAAGAGACCTTAAAGGTCATCCAGTTCCAACCACCCTGCCATGGGCAGGGACAACTTCCACTAGACCAGGTTACTCAAAGCTTCATCCAACCTGACCTTGAACACTTGCAGGGATGGGGTGAGAAAGTGACATGTTGGCACCCACAATATTGCAGATCCCAGTCATGAACAACAGACCAACAAAAAAATCCTTGCACAAAAACAAAATATTAACCAGCTGGCTAGAGTGTTTTACCCACTTCTCTTTCCTTATGTCAAGACACCTTAAAGTGTGTATGTTCCAAGAATTTCTTCCAGCACAGTATGCTGGAACACTTGGCAATAAGAGAACTTTATTGTTTGTTGAAGGTGCCACATACTCCACACAAAGCTCCTTTCACTGCAGTATTGCCCAGCTACACCTTCCACTGGAATATGGCCATAAAATAAGGGGAAAGTGCTTTGAGCAATGGTTTTTCATCATTTTGCAGACCAGTATATTCATTTTGACAGACAGGAAGATCAATATGGGGTAAATCCAAGATAACTGATACAGGACTCGCTTTTCTAACTACTTACCAATGGTCCTGGAACTGTCAATTAAAAGGTTGGCCAAGAGGAATAAATGTTGATAATCTCACCTGTAGTGGTTTGTCCAATGACAGCAAATTTCCTTCAGTGCACAGGTCTAGAAAGTCACCTCTATTTCCAAAGCTTGTTTTCCTAGCTTCAAAGTTTATTTTCCTAGCTTATTAGGGCAATAGTCATGTTTCAGTTGCTTTTCTTTATTAAAAAGGGAATTCCTAAATGCATATTAGTGTGATGATTGAAGCCATATGGAATTTCGTGTGAAATATTTATAGCTTCCTCTCTCTCTCATTTTTGTTTTTAACAGAATAGAAGGAAATGGAAAGCTGGAGAGAAAAGAAATTATATCCCCAAAAATGCATGTGGTTAACATCAAAAGATTTTAATTGAACTTCACGGTACAAAAATCCAGATGGTTCATGTTGTGTTAAGCCTCAGGGGACTGCAACATGCTACCATGTGTAAGATGCATCATCCCCTGCCTCTTTCTTGATGTACAGAGATTTTTCAGTCAAGATAACACACATTGGTGAGATCTGAATTTTTCAGGCTCTTGAGGATTCAGGGAGATTTCAGGGAATTTTTGAGGGATTTCTGACTATTATCCTCTCTTTCTTGTAGATTGAATCCATGCTATCTAAATTCACTCTCACTTTTTCTAGCAAGGGAGCTAGTCTTCAATGGAAGTAGAGAAGACCCATCTGACCTTCAACTAGAGCAAATCAGTTCCATAAATACACCATATCTGTATCTGGCCCCTGATTTAAAGCCACTCAGGATCTAGACAAGGATGGGCAAGTACTTGTGTATTGATGCTCACTCTGGTTCAGACTTTAACCTTTAAAACACAGTTTTATAGACCTCCTACTCCATGGTACCACTCTGCTCACAGTGCAACACCTTGATGCACTCGAAAGTAAATGTCTCTCTATCCTCCAGTTCTGATAAAGCCCAAAACCAGCATACTTGTTGCTGTTAGACAAAGACATTTCTCTGTACACCACCAATGACCTCCCAAACAAGGAGTGACCTATGTAGACCTTTCACGACTGGTATAGACTTGACCTGCCAATTCTTGAAGCTTATATGACAAAACTGGCAGTAATTCAGTTACACTGGGTAGTAGTCCCACTTACACAAACATTGCCATCTTTGTTTTAGAGATTGATCTCAAATTAAATCAAATCTGGATGCTTTGGAATTTCAGGCAGCCTACACCATTCCTCAGGAGACCATCACCTCCCACAGATTTCCTTATGTTCTCCTTAAACACAAATTATTATGCCTTGAGGCTCAAGACAGGCCACAAACTGCAAGGTCCTGATTCCTCCTAGAGAGCAGAAGGAAGGTGGGCATAAAGATTGTGACCCAAAACTAATCAGAAAAATATTTTGTGTCTTCTCTTTGCCTATGATCAGTAACCTACTGATGTGCCAGTTTAGGTCTACAAATAGGATAAACTGCAAATGCAAGACTTGGTTCACATGAACACTGGCATCAGACACACTAAGCTCCTGTAGCTGCCAGCTTGCATAAGAAATGACAGAACATTTTAACAAGTGACTGGAGGTGCTGCAAAGGGATCTGAATTGGCAGGTTGGTGTTTGGGGAGTGATGAGATGGGAAGAATAAGCTCATTAGTGTAGGAAGAATTTTGATGGTTTCAGGCACATCTGCAAAAAAAAAAAAAAAAGTGAAGTAAAAAATTAAAAGTAATTTGAAAATAACTTCAGTGCAAGACCTTTTGGATTTGACCATCATCAAAATGAAATTACTGAAAAGAGCTACCAAGAAAAATGTTATCATGATTCTTGGGTTTTAATGATATGAAAAGGAAAATTTTAAACAAAGCATCTAATAAAATTTATTGATGCTGTCCAAGCTTGAGCAGTACAGAAGAAAAGCAGGTTATGAAGCTGTACCTTTTCCTCACAGACTGCTGTTTCCATTAGCTTTAAGGACTTTTCGCCTTTGCTTCCTCAATATTTAAGTTCTCCACCCCACTTGCCTGAAGATGTTGTCAGCTAAGCAGAGCAGTGAGCTGGGGCAAGGACCTCTCCTGTGCTTCTTCACACCTCCTGTGGTGCTGCGATAAGGAGATAAAGATAAAACAGATTAAATGTTGGCAGAGGATGTTGCGAGGGAAGGAAGGGTGAAGAATGGCCTCAGGAGAAGGAAAGTATTTTCTCTGCCATCTTTTAGAAAGAATAGGAAAAGAAAAAGAGGACAGTGCCCAAAGAGGGAGCCACATCCTCATTGGGACTTACTGCTGTGGGACTCTCTGCAGGCACTATTTATTTTCAAAAGGGACTGGTGGACTGGTGGGACTGGCCAGCAATCTCATACGGGGGACATATGGGAAAGTTGGACTGAGAGGGCAAGTTGGGAAAGAGGAACTTGAGCCTTTTTTCAAAGTCAGAAAGCGGACTAGATAAATTACGTTAAATTTTAAAAATAAATATCAAGTCATGTTAAAAGTTACGTTAAATTTTAAAATAAATCTCTGATGTTAACAATATTTAAAAGTTGACAGAACTATCATGGCTTAACAAGCTGGCACACTTCATCCAAATCTCTGTCCTGGTCCTCACACGCAACCTCAGCTCCAGGCAAATGGAGAGCAAATTGATTTAGCTTTGCTCACAGGGAAAGAGGGTTAACTCAAGTTACCTTATTGCACATGCACATGGCAAATTGCTGCAGTTCACTGATGCACAGTGACTCGTGACAGCACACTTGGAGATGTGCTGGGCCATGAAAAAATGGTCCAAGTCCACATCACTGAGCCACTTAGAGCAGAGCAGGGAAAAATACACGAGGCAGAAATGGATGCTCTTAAAGTGGAAAGAAAAGGAATGGATTAAGTGACACCACAACTTTTTCCAGCCCTGTCTTGAGAACCTGCAAATGCAGTTGAAACCAAATCAATTCACAGAGTAAATCCATGGAGGTCATTGCCACTCCCAGAATTTGATCACAACAGTTTGCTTGGCATTGCAGGGATTCCTGTGGGTCTCTGGGCAAGTTGGTGGTCAGCCACATGTGATGTTTGTTTAACACTCAGCTGATACTAGTACCCTACATAGCTAGCTGGTTTATTGCTGCACTTGACTCTCCCATATGACTCAGGAGTGATCAGAAAGATTTTTTTACTTACTTATGTTAGTGGTATCTTGGAAAAATTGACTGATTATTGTGCATCAGTAGTTGGCTTACCTATTAAAATATTAACACTATAAATACATACAAATATCTGGGCCATAAAATTTAACCCACACACAACCCAAGGTGTTGTTGAGCATCTCACTTTTTTAAATTCACACAGTAGGAAAAAAAAAACACCTTACAGATCACTAAAAAAAAAAAAAAAAAAAAAAAAAAAAAAAATCAAT
>VXBA01000302.1:396511-447262 GCA_013399895.1 Serilophus lunatus
AAAAAAAAAAAGACAAAAAAACCCACCTACTGAAGATAAAATTACATGGAATCATATATTGAGATAATGGTTTGTGTTGCAAGGGACCTTTCAAGGCCATCTAGTCCAACCTACCTGCAACAAACAGGGACATTTGCAGCTAGACCAAATTACTCAGTCCTGCTCAATCTGGCCTTGAATGTTTCCAGAGACGGCGATCTACCACTTCTCTGGGCAAACTGTGCCAGGGTTTTGTTACTCTCATCGTCAAAAATCTCTTCCTTGTATCTAATCTAAATCAACCCTCTGTCAGCTTAAAGCCATTACCCCTTGCCCTATCACTTCAGGCCCTGCTAAAATGTTTTTGCCCCATAACTCCTTTATAAGGTTAACATTTGCCATCTCATGTTTTCCTTTCTCTATCCTGCTTTTCCCATCTGGTTTGGTACCACTATTTATGCCATTTTAACAGCCACCATCCTCCCACCCAGCACTGCATAGATTTTGAAACGCAAAATGAAAACAAACCCACTGTACAGCACACTGAATATTCCCACAGCATCCCAGGTCTCCCCGAGCCAAGGAGCACTTCACCAAAAGGCAGGTGCCATATGGAGCATGTTTATCTCTTGGTGCTACAGTCTTTGCTGTGTCCCCAAAAGAGAGGGGGGCTTAGAAAATGTGAGCTGCTCTCATATTTATTTTTGCCCTGTGTATACACACATATGAATACATTCAAGTCTAAATGTATGCTTTAGGTAAGGGTAGCAGCAGCAGCAGGACTGCTGAAAAGCTGTAACAGGACAAAGCATTCTGCTCCAGCAAGCAGAATGAAAGGCTTGATTGGCGACACTGAAAGGCAGGCTGCTGATTTGGTACAAGCTGCCTTATGAGCAAAAGCCAAAAATATCCCAGTTATTAATAATAATGAATCACAGGGGGAAAAAAGTGAGAGGGCACAGGCTCCTCAGCTATTTGCACAAGTTGCACTTACTATTAGTGAGGAAGAAATAAACACAAAGTCAGAGAAAACAAAGAAATGTGGAAGGGAGAGGCAGACATGGCAAGTGGATTGTAAGGGCTTTAACTGAGGAGTTGGTGCCATAAGGAGGTTAGTTTTCCTGGACCCGACCTGGCTATACCAGAGCATATCTGGGCAATAATTAGTTGGATGACCATCTTTTCCCTTCCAGTATGTTGTTAAAACCCTGCTGAGTCCCGAGGCCAGGACTTCTTAATCAAGGCTGTTGGATTTGCTGCATGGTGTGAGCTGTACACGCATCAATGCAGCTGCCACTGTGACCTCCGAGGGCTGAAGGAACTGCTCGAGGGACCTACAGAGCCACAGGGACCTAAACTCAGCCCTGAAAGAGGGAAGGATGCAGCTGAAACTGTGCTTTAGGGGGAGAAGAAACTAGAGGGTGCACAGATATCTAGGGGATGGGAGACACTTGAAGTACCTGACAAAGGCAGAAGTGAGGAGCCAGAATTTGCTGTGGGTCTCTGTGTCACATAGAACATGATGAGTGTCCAGTTCTGTGTCCCCATGCCCCCATTTACTGGCTTTGTAACCTCGAGAAAGTAGTTTAAATATAAGGAGGCTCACCCTGTACTGCTCTACAGGGCTGTCCAGAGGATTCAATATATCAGTGAGGTAAAAGCACTCGGGGCCAGGCCCATGCAGTACCTGGGAAACCATATCTGAGTGCAAGTGATGGTAATGAATGGCTTCCCTTGCTTCTAAGTCACATAACCACACACAGAAGCACTGGCACGCAAGCAAACATTAATTTCCCACTAGCCAGACTTTCTCTTGCTGAAAGGTGGGTGCTTTCAGAGAAGGTTCACCTGAGAACTCTGTCTTCTTCCCAAACTCAACCCCTTCTTGAAACAATACAAGATGATACTCAGTTGTCTGAAATCTGTCTTTGTGGGCATGAACTTGATGGATGCAATAAGAAAGCAACACGTGCACAGAGTGAGGGTTTCCAAGGCATTTGGAAAGTGCCATCCATAAAAACTGGAGGTGACTTGCCAGATCAAGCTATTCCACTTGTGCCACAAATCCATGATTTAGATGGAAATCATCATCTGGAATATGTGTGGCAGCTTCTGTGCAGTAACAATAAAGTATTTTTTTTTAGGTACTCTCATTCTTTGCAATTTAGCTTCTGTGTAAAGATGGAAGTTTCAGACTTTAACATCCAGTTTCTAATGCATCAGAGACATCAGCTGTACTTTGACCAGTAGCTCTTTAACTGAAGGAGATCAGTGACTTGTAGCATTAGGGCAACTGATGTTAAAAAAGAATAAAATTATAGTCTTTGAACAAGCGGGTTCCTCACCATTAGCCTTTTTTGGATGGCCCAGCAAGCCCTGAGGAGCACAGGCTTGAAAGGAGAAAAGTATTATCATGATCAAAGGTGACTGTAACCTTTTCCCTTTTCACACTTCAATCAGTAAGGAGAAAAGGGGAAAAAAATAACCCTTCACACGTCAAGTCTTGAGAGGTTTTCCAGGCTTTGATTTGAAGACAGGAGTGAAATCCATTTTGCTACCCTAATAGAGCAGGTAAGATAACTGTTCTCTGTATTCTGGGCTTCATGGACAGTAATACACAAAGTTCTTCTCTGGCTTAGCCATTATCTAGGTAAAGTCTCCATCTTTGCAGGGATCTTATACCTCAGTCAAAGCCAGCTTCTGTCACTACCTTACTCTGCATTTGTAAGGATAATAAAAATAACTAATGGTCCAACTCATCTAAAATTGAAGTCAGAGGGAGAAAAAGGAAGAAAATCAGATAAGAGACATGAGATATTCCATCTTCAGAGTGGTATTTTATTAGCCTTTGCTCTCTTGGTGAATCTAAATCCTCACACATGAGGCCTATGATTACACCCAGTGGGGAAATTCAGATTTATGTTAACATAGATAAAGAAGAACAAGTTATAATTTGTATCATGTGGTACAAATATATTTAATAAATGCATACTGTTAAGGACAGCAGGATCTGATCACTTGTTAAAAAGAGTTTATATTTCTATCTTTTTAAACCAAGGCAAGATCCATTATTAATGAAGAACAAAGGCAAAAATCTGAGCAGCTGGGGCATATAGAACTTATTCTAAAATAAATTTTTAACACAGGTGAGATGAATTATCTTCTGGAAGCTGATTTTAGGAGCATTTTTTAATCCCAAATGTACTGTGGGACAATGATGTGAGCACTCAGGCCACCCACATTCGTTCTTGGAAACTTGGTACTTGGAGTTTTTTGTGAACGTTCACAAATTGGACAGGAGTCTGAGTGAATGTGATTGAATGGGCATATCAAGTATGCAGCATTGCAAATTCACAGCTGCAGGCAGTCACGATGTAATTTGTGCTAGCATCCAATTAGTAGCCACCATCCAGCTAGAACATGAACAGCATAATTTCTCTGATAGTCAGCTCCCTGCCTGCAACCTGTTGTGCCCAACAGAGATAGACAGTAATGCTCTCTCAACAAAAAAGAGGTCCACCTGTAGCAGAGGGCATAGAAGAAAATCTTATCTGGCTCACTTTCTGTGGGAAATTATCAGCAAGTGATTTGGGAAGAATGAGGTTTATCTAACCTGGAATCTGTAATTATGCCTCCACAGTTGTCAGCCAGCTTCACCAGTAAAGGTGTTGCCTTGAATTGCTTACAGGACAGGTGGCTTCCAAAAGGAAATCCATCCCATCAGACTGAGGGATCTATATCAGGACAGTTTATCTTCTATCAGCCTAGAAGAGCAGCTGAGCTTCGAGACCTACTTTTACACAAAGTAAGGTGAGATGCAACTCACTCCAAAACAAGAGGAAAACTCCTTGTTAAAGTAGCACTTACAGGCTTATTTGTGCAAAAATGCTCCAGTTTAGGCATTATTTACAAAATTTTGCAAGTGAATCTCAATTCTGATGGTTGGATCTCAAGGACACTCCGTGCCAAGGTACTGGAGTTGATGTTTATATATTAAATTGCAAAACCATTATCAGGATATATTGTAGCAGAACTAACATTACTTGGGTCTTCAGCCACCTAAGGATTCTTCTAATCCTGGATTAATCTGTTCTCCTTAAACCAAGATTATTATATAACAAAAAAAAATACATAAAATTTTAAAATAAGAATAACCAGCTAAATAAATATATAAATAAATAGGAGATACATACATGTCTCAACAGTCAAAGACAAGTTTTATAAAGAAAGGTCATATCCATGTGAAAATTATACTACATGCTTGGAAACACTGACACATTTCCGAATGTCTCCAGTGCAGGAACTAGTGAAAACAGAATTCACAATGTTGAACAAAAAAAGAACCTTGTTCTTTAACAATCATAGAAAAATAATGTTTGGGGGTTTTTTTGCATTAGGGTTCATCAATGACATCTCACAATCATAACAAAAAGCCTTGCAATGGTAGCAAAAAATACAGCAAAGTCTTTTGTGCCTTACTGATCTGATATCTTTGGTCTCTAACATAACACTCCCTTCCACAGTGACCAAATGATTGCTCATGTACCCTAACAGGCACAAGTATTACTTAATTTGTCTTTTAAGTGTAACTTTGATACACCAGTAATTGCCTCCAATGGTGAGATAATGCAAAGATGTAGTGCAATGACCACTCCAAGTGCTGTGCTATTGTTCTTCATCACAAACAAGTTTAATTTGCCATACAGCATGTCTTTATGGATTTTTTTAATTGATTATTCAAATTGTTCTCTGAGACTTATTAACAGCAAGCTTCACTCACAGCTCCTAATGCCAAGTGGTTAATGAAGAGTCAGAAAGTGGAAAAAGGTTTCATTTGTCTCATATGCTACAGGAAGCACAGTTTAAGGAAGGATGAGGATATCTCTGGAAATCCCACATCACTCAAGCTTCTTTAAATTCACCTAAAAGGATAGAGAGAGTCATCTGACTTTTGACTGAAGGGATCTTCTTGCTTTCCTTATCTTGTGACTCAACTCTTAAAGCCCTGCACATCACACCTTAGATTTATCAAGGTTAACACCCTCCACTCCAACCTTGGGTGATATATCTATCAGTGAAAGCTTTTCCAGGTCTCTTTTTTTTCATATATATATCTATATAAATCTATATATTTGTATATGGATCCAAACCAATCAGCAAATTTGCCCATAGCTAAGGAAGTAAAAAAAACTCATGGGGTAGTAGTAGTAGTACCCAAACTACTTTTTAACTGCCTTAATGGTGAGCAGCAGTGTTTGACTTCACCTGTGTGGGAGAAAGGAATATTTATGGGACAACATCCTCAAATTCAGACTGTGAAACCAAATATTACTCACTGGGAAAAAAGTAGACAAAAAAATACTATGTCCACTATGTTTCCTGAGACATGGTGCAGTGGTGTTCTGTTGGAATGGGACCTGGACTAAATCAGCTACCCTAAACCATCTGAATGAAGTTACCTATCTAAGGGAATATAAGAGTTTGGGAGGAGAGGAGGGAAGGAAGGCATGAGAATAGATCCATTTACTTGGGCACCCCATAAAATAAAGAATCTTCTACTGCTTTAATTCTGATACAAGGCTTGAGGAACATAATGAAGCCTATGTTGTCCTGGGTTTAGTATTCTGAACCCTTTAAAGAGTAGATGAGAATCTACCTTTTCAGAAAGGTCAACTGTGACTCAAACACTATTTTTATGTTGTTCTGCAAATTGTTACAGTGAATCACTGTGTACTTTCCCTCACATTCATAGACATTTTAGGTTTCTTCATCCCTTGTTCTCCAAAATAAGAGTGGTCTAGACTGAGAAATGCAGCGTGTAATTTGTTCATTTTATGTGGGAGAAAAGCAAAAATACCTTAATTTTGTGAAGTACATCTGGATTCCTTAAGTCTAGATTTCCTATGCAGTTTAAAGGTCAAGCAAATTTTATTAAAGGAAATTTCTGCCACCATTAGTTTCATTTTTCCACCCTTAGGTGAAAACTTTTGAAGTGAGTCAGACATTGCTAAAAATGAGCTCACCAGAAAGTCTGTGAGCTGTTTCTGAGGTGAATGTGAAGCATCTTGAGCCCAGCTGAGCTTTGGAAATGAAGCTTTTCACAAATATAAAGTATAACAACACATTATTATATTTGAGTAACACATCATGAGTCAATGTGCCGTTCATGTACTCTGAGATTACCATATTAAAATTATATTTTCTGGCTAAACAGAGCTGGATTGTGGGCATCATCAGTCACTCTTACTGATTTTATGGAGAGGAAACTTTTTTTTTCAAATTTTTTGCTTTCTTCAGCCCTTCGTAGTCAACAGATATGTGTCAGATAAGAAAAAGCAAGAAGGAATAGTAGAACTGATAAAATAGAACTGACTGTTGAGAAGCCAGTTCTACTTTATTATAACTCCAGGTTTATTCTTATCTTGATTCCATTTGGTCCAGTTCTCTTTTTAAATTATGTGTATTATTTAAATTGAGTTTGTCATCTTGAGAGGAAATCACTCCCTCTCAGGCTACTGCAAATATAAAATCATTCCTATAAAAGAGATTTAGGTAAACCCAGCATTTTGGCTTGTATGTTTACCTGAAGAAAATATTTCTTTTTCTTAAGTATTTACACCATTCAAATTGAAACCTACAGTGGTCTTGAGCACTAAGATGCAGACAGAGAGAAACTAAAGATTGATAGGCTGCAACAATTTTTGTCATCCAAAAATCTGGAATAAAACATGTCACCCAAAGAAGGCCTTTTTTTTCCCTGAAAGTAAGCATTTTTACTATTATTTTTATCAAGTAGGAAACTCTCAAAGGTCAGGAGTGTATGGGGAGTTGTACAGCTTGCAGAATCTGTACATCCTAGACAAGCACTCACTAAATTTTAACTAAATTCACCATGTGTTTACATAACCTGCACAGGAACTCAAGGAAAGAAGCCTTTCATTTATGTGCCTGCATTAATTGCTTTAGAAAGGATGGGAAGAAGAACATCTCATGTCTGTTTTCAATACCAAGAATGTTTGATCTCTTTAAGGCTGGAGTGACTGAGTAAAGAAACTCTTAATAGTAGTCTGAGCAAAGTTTTCTGGTTTTGACCAATTCTGACTCTGTATAAAGATTTGAGTTTCTTCTGTTTATAATTCATGTCATCCTGACAACACTCTGAAGGATGAGACAAGTAAACCTCCCCCAAATTTCTTCACAGGCTGTAGCAAATATGACACCTAGGGAAACATTTGAAGTCACAATCCGGGTTTCTTACTAGAGCAACATATTTCAACAGGTTTTAATGCAAAAAAACCCCTATTATTGGAGTCTATAACTTACTGTAGGAGTCAACATTTAAACTTCTGCTATTACTTTTTGTAAGTGATTATTATTAGCATATGGTTGCCCGTGCTAACTACAGAGAATACCAGGGTAATACTAATTAGGAGAGAGAGGAAACTGTGAAGATTTTCTTGCTGCCTTCTCTTAAACTATTAATATTATTTATTCTGTCCATTACAATAGCTGAGATGGAGGCACCCTTGAGCTAAGCGCCAAGCAAACAACTAACATTAGAAAGTCCTTGCCATACAGGACCATACAAGCTAATTAAACAAGACTGACAAGGAATTGGACAAGCGAGTGATGTGTAAACAAAGCCCCAGGTCACATAACAATAGAGCTCTGTATAGCCTAAATACCCATCTTATTGTCGGGAGCCGGTGCTGCAGCCACTGCGTCAAACGAGCTCTTCCAATGGGTGCAGAGGAAACAAGATAAATCATTAAAGGGTTTTGTAATGTTGTGAGCAATTTTCAGGAGGAATAAGATGGGCATCTGTGGTGTTGAAATGATCTGCTGTAGAACATAAAGCAGTGGAATGGCAGAAGGACACTTTCATTGCTGTGGAGAAAATGAAATGATAAAAATAAAATTGAGGGAGTGTTTGCATCCGGAGGAGCAGGGCTAGATCAGAAGCAATTAAGGTCAATTTTTCAAGTATTGTCACTAACCTGTTATCAACAAGAGAAAGAAAACATGTTTTAAATGATCTCATAATTCATAACATTTGGTGGAGGTTGTTCTCTTTTAACCTAAGCCATTCAGTTAAGAGAGGCTTACAATTAAATGAAACAGATTCATCCACCATTAATCAGATCAATCCAAAAGAGAGTGCCATCATTTGGAGCAGGCTCTACAGCAATAAAGCACAGTGGCACATTGGAATTGACAAATATTATTAATCATTTGAAATGGAACATAAGGTGGTGGCAGCTGCATCTATGATCGCTACACTTCAAATCCAGCAGCCCCCTTCCAAATGTAAAACAGATTGTTTTCTTTGACAAAGAAATCTCCTCAGGTGCTGACAAAAGACTTTCAGTTATATAGGTGATTGTGCAAGAACTGGACATATGATTTCAGTGCTATGCTGCAGATTGTTGGAGGATGCAGAATGAATTGGGCAGGGAAAGGTGAGGCATGAAACCAGTCAGGACAAATGTGATCTTTCAAAAGGAGGGCTGCTGTTAAATCAGACTGAAAATTATATTAATCCGAGCCTAGAAAGTAGCCACCCTCTGGTGGGCTCACCTCCTAGACCCAGGCATGTCTCTGGATGTCCTGTCTCTGGAATTTGATGTTCCACATCATCACAGGTCTCCTGCTCTGGTCTAACCATGAGATCAGATCGAAATTTCTTTGTGTGAAAAGCACTAACTGTATGTGTCTCTTCTGTTCAGAAATTATACACCAGCGAGGCTAAGAGGGAACTGTACAGATATAAAAGCTTCAAAGAACACGAAGAGAGGAAAAGTACCTCCTGTTCCTCAAAGAACAGGTGTGAGGAAGCACACCACACTCTGGGGTGACAGGTTTAAACCTCAAAAAAGGAACTCTCTTGCCTTCCATACAATGCATATTTAAATTGTGGAGCCTCCTCTGCTGCAGGACAGGATTGGGTTAAAAATGGGCAGATGTGTATAGGATGCCGACCAGGAGGATTAAATGATTGTCCAGTCTCCACCCCATGAAACCAGAGTACCACTAACTGTGGGAAATGAAAGAGCACATGAAGAATGATCTCTTACATTCTTTTCTTCTCTGTCCATTATTGACTGCTTGAAGTTCAGGATATAGTACGGTGTGATCTCATTTTACTCCCGAAGGAGCAAAGATGTCTCTTCCTGAAGAATAATTTTAAGGACATGGAAATGGCTGTTGAATGCTCAGGTTGCTGACTTTTGACTGAGAGCTTTTGCCTGAGTCTCAAAAACTCTTCAAATCATGCTGCAAATAATGGGAAAAGTCCACACTTGACGCAGATGATGCAGTTTGTGGCTGGCTTGTCTTGGGAAGAAGAGGTTCAGAGAATTAGAAGCTATGGTACCATACAGTACCAAAAATGATGATATCGAGCAGGAGGTGGAGTTCTTCCAGTTCATACAAGAATAAAAATTTCAGAACTCTGAGTCTCAGGTCACTCAGGACTCTCTAGCTCAGCAGAGAAAAGCTTCAGAAGAACAAGTGGCAGAAGGCTCTCCACATCCACAGCTCTCAGGAGTAAGGTATGAACTTAGAACAGTGAGGTTGCTTAACTGAAACAAGTTTTTAGGGGAAGAGGCAAACTGCCTCTCAGCTGAAGGACAAAGCCATTTCTAGAAGATAGTCTTCTATGCTCAATAGAAGAGTAACTGGGTAAATTTTATGGCCTGAATGTAAGGTTCAGGCAGTCAGACTAGATAATATAGTGATTTCTTCCTGGCTCTAAAATCTATGCATCTATTAAAAATTTATTAGCAGCTGGAGGTGGTCCCAGTATAATCCTGAACCACTGCTGTGAGCAAGATCTAAATGCAGAATTCAAGCCTCCAATCTTACAGGTAAAGGATTTACTGCAAGCACAGAAGCGAAACTCATGCCGAAGCAGTACCTTCTGAGAGTGTGGGCACTGCCTCTTGCTGTAAAAGTTTTCAGCTCTGATCTTGGCTGAAATCTTCAGGCCTTACTGCAATATGTATGAACATAATAACAGGATTGAATTATAGTGTTCTGCAGTGAAATGGATCAGCCCCTTAGCTATTTCCCAAATAATATCTCATGGCTAATGGAAGCACAATCTGTGGCATGTGGCACATGACTCCTGTCTGCCAGCACTGCATGGGGTGTGACAACAGCAAACCAGCCAGTCTCAGGGGCAATATGGAATGAATCCTGCTGAAGCAACATCAAGCTAATCCAGAAGCAGCACTGCACCATTTTGCCTGCCCTCTTTGCATCCCTGCTGTGCCTCTGCTCATAGCAGGCTTTGAGGCTTGGAGTGAAATGTCCAGACAGAATTATAGAAATAATTCTTGACTTGTGGTTTCCAGAACAGAAATACTTGTCCTGTGTGAAACGTGGCCTTCTGCCCAAGCACCCCACTCTTGGGATCACCAGGGGAGCAGAGAGGGTGTTTTTAAGACAAACATTTCTTCCTTCTTCATCTGGCCTGTGATGGTCCTTCCTTTCTCTAATAAGTTGCCTGAGCTGGGCAAGACCATGGTGGAAGTGAGGGTTATGATCCTTGAGGGAAAAGAAAGAAAAAGGGATTATCCTGAACTAGGGAGGCTCTGTTTCCCGCAGAAGATGAGACAGAGACTCCCAAGACCCATGCTCAGCATGACTAGAAATTTCAAGAGACTAGAAAAGGAAGGCCAGTTTTCCTGAAGGTACTGACCATGACCTGCTCAGAGAGGTAAAGGAGCCCCCATTCCTGGAAATGTTCAAAGTTGGGTTAGATGAGACTTTGAGCAACCTGATCTAGTTGAAGGTGTCCCTGCTTATGACAGGCAAGTAGGACTAGGTGGTCTTTAAAAGTCACTTCCAATTCTCAAAATATTCTGTGATTCTGCAATGGCCTGGGCACATAGAAGACAGTAAAATAATAGTAGCAGATTTGTAAATATCCCTCTTTGATGTGGACTTATATGGAGGTTAGAAGATATTCTTCTTGTCTTTCACATGTCTAACTTTTTACCAGTCTGCCTCTGAAGAGACCCTGTGTATCCCAATGCAAAGACCTTCTCTATTGGTCTTGAAATCCTATAGTGGAGGACTATGGTGAGAGAAAAAATAAACATCTCATAATAACAATAATGCTTTAAGACAATTAAAAACAAACTTGCACAACTGAAGGCCACTTTTTCAAAATTTTAAAATGTAAAACTCTTCTGACATTATCACAAACACAAAAGATTGGATCAAATCTTCAAATTTCTTTCTCTTTGAAAAGTAGGGGAAAACAAATTCGCTGTCTATATCTCTAGCAGTGAGAGAATTATATTTATATATTTTTAAGACCTATTATCTGACCCTTTATTCCTGCATGTAAATGTCACAAAATACCAGCACACAAACTGAAAAAATCATTTTGTCTCATTCTGCACCTTTTATCAATAAAGAACAATGGAGTTTTTTCGTCTCTCCTTAATTACACTCATAGCCATCTGTTTAACATTGTGGATAAATATGAGATGAGCACTACTGGATAGCAAGCAATAATACTTCTTTACAAATTAACAATGAATTAAGAGGAAGATGAATGTGCACAGATAGTGTATCAGCCTAATGGACTGCTTTCTAACAGACATTTTTTATTTGTGTTCTTTGCTCTACTGCATGTAAAATTAAATCTCCAGTTCTGTGCCATAGACACTTTTGTATGAGAATAAACTCATTTTTTTCACTGAGGAAGAGCCTGGTTCAATTTAAGGACAAGCTACCCCCTTCAGCCTGAGTATTTCTAAACTATGAGCTCTTTAGAGTTGTTACCAAGATGCTTATACCAGTATGGTTATAATGTTTTCTATAGTTTTGACAATTATTTAAATATCGTACTTCTGATTGCAAATCCCATATTTCCTCAACAAAACAGAACCACCAAAATGGCAAGAAGAGATCTCTTGGGTCAATGAGATCTTAAATAGCATATCTTATCATAAAATCCTCTTTATGGGTGTATCAGAATCCAAGTTAGAAGCAATTAGATTTTTTTTATCACTTGTTCTGTGACTAAATTTTTTCACTCTGATAGGAACCTTCCACTAATCCCTCCTGATGTTTTGCTTTTACAGGTCAGACACCAAGAAAAAGTACACATATCTCCTTAACATGCATGTAAGTTAAAATCATAACAAAAGGTTCCTATAATATCATTGTCTCAGCTCTGATCTAAAATCCTAGATGCAGGGACCAAAGATGGTCCTGCCTCAAGTACTAGAGCCTCAGATTTATCTGACTTCATTTCAGGCAATTCAGTGAGATGCAGCAGTTGGAAGCAGGTGTCCCAAGTTCTTTCTACGGTCAACAAGGGAAAAACAACACAGAAAAAACAAGGTTGTGGAGGATAAGTCAGATGTGGACACTCCTTCTCATGCTCAGAGGACATACCTGGAGGTACAGATTGACAGCATTTCTACATGTCTCCCATCAATTACTCCGTATCTAGTTTTTATTTCATAACTTTCTAGCTCATGAGACCATTTCTCTGCTCATATAATTCCAGGTTTTTTGTTAAGTGGAAAGACACCAATTTGAACAGGCCAAATGTCTTAGGTGGACAGTTGAACTGCATTCTGTCACTTAGGGATCTTTACTATTGCTGAACTGAACTTTATATTGTGAGAAAGAGGAGAGCATTTAAAGTCTAATACTTGAGGAAAAGTAATAGGGTCTGGCCTCACACTGCAGTGTGCACTGTCACCTGGGGCATGCAGGACTAATTGAGGTTCATTGAAAAGGTAGAAGGAAGATAAACAGCACTCCTCTGGAGCACTGGGAATAGTTATCTCAGACAGCAAACTGGTGCTGTGTCACCTCTGTGGAGAAGTGCTGAGGAACAGCCTTTTTGATGGAGCTCACATGGGACTACAGCAGGATCAAACCAATGGAAATCAGAGGTGCCTCCACATGTGTTGGCACAAGTTCTGCAGAAGTTGTTCCAGTCCTCTCCAGTCCACAACAGCTCCAGAGACCTTTTCCTCACCGGGTTTGGAAGTGCCAGATATCCCAGTCGTGCTTGCTGGGCTCCATGGAGCCTCCAGCAGCAGAGGCTCAGATGTAATGCAAATGTCTCTCCTCAACTCCAACCACCAGGAAAGCCCCCTCCTGAACTCTCCTGCACAACATCAACCTGCAGCAAACTCTAATTCGGTCAAATTAGTGGTGCTTTTCACACAACATTTAATTTTGATAAATTCACTTTCCTCTTATATAAAACACTTGTAATTTAATTAAAAATGCCCTCTACCAGTGTCCTAAGCTCCTAAGCACATTTATATTTCTAAAGAACATTATTAGTTTACCAGAGAAATGTTACTCTAATTTCTCTTTTCCTGTGACCTCTCTTATCAATGGTCCCAAAATATCACTGCTAGAGCACTGATTTCCCTCTGCTCAGTGCAATAACACCAAGGCCATGTCTGTCAGCAAAATCCTTCATTTAAGAAGCTCTTTTACAAAAAATAAGTAGCCTCTTCAGAATTAGCTTTGACTTACTGCAGATTTGTTTTATTTTGTTGGTTTGGGTTTAGTTTGTGTTTTTACTGGAGAAAAAATAGAAAAAACAGTCTTGATTTCATGTCTGGAAGCCTTTTGCCATATTTGAAACTGCCTTGCTGGCTATGTACATATGAGTGGAAGCATCTTTAGAAACAGTTTTTAAGTTGTCTTTTGTATTTGCTTGGACATGATAAGAAAAAAAAAAAAAAAAAACCACTTTAAAAACAAAGATAGACCTCAAAATGCAAAGAGTAAAATGCAAAATTACTCTGTGTTCTCACTCTCAAACATTTCATGTATCTGAGGAGCCAAGCACATTTAATAATAGAAATGCTGGCGGGATTTTTTTCACTTTCAAGGCATTTTGCAAATATTCATCTACAGAGCAGAGGAGGAAACAACACAAACAGGTATTATTAAAGGAAAAGAGATAAATGACTGCAAAACATACTTATGGGAAAGTTAAGATATTTTACAGGGACATTGGAACTGAAGTCTAAAGGGACATCTTGTATCCCACAATATACTCTCTAATTCCTCATTAAAATTTTTCTACATAAACTTACACAGATTTGTCTCAAAAAGAAATAGGTACTGGAATAGGTTGCTCAGAGAAGCTGAGGCTGCCCCATCCCTGCAAGTGTTCAGGGTTAAGTTGGATGGGGCCCTGAGCAACCTGGGATAGTGGAAGGTGTCCCTAACCGTGACAGGGTTTTGGAACAAGATGAACTTTAAGGTTCTTTCCAACCCAAACCATTCTGTGAGTCTATGATTCTACAGAGAAATAAAATTATGAAATGAGTGAGAAAAAGAGGAACATTTGCTCACAGAACAATCGAGGGTTTCACAGAAATGTAGAAGTACTTATCTCAGTATTTGCAGAACATTTTAGTAACATTGAGTATTTGTATCATTGTTTCTTTATTACAAAAGGGAGGAAAACAGTAAAGTATAAAAGGTACTTGTTTTCTGTTGAGCTATCCAAATTTCAATAAAATCAAGAATAGTAGAGACCTTGGATTCCTTTATTAACTAAGTGCTCAGAGGGTTCTTGCACTTTCCTCATAATAAATGAATTCATTAATAATAAATAATTCATAATAATAAATAAATTAAGGTAGCACAAAAGATATCCACACATTTCTCACTGTGTTTAGCAAGAAGTGGGAGAGTTAAGGTAAGTTTTGGCTCTGGTCTTCAAGACAATAAAAAAATCATGTGTCACATATTAAAGTCGCTTTGGTTTGAATACATTTAGGGAGGATTGACATAAACGACCAAATCCAGACTTAGCCAGCTAGCCTGCTCTCAGATGTTCACCTTGTTGGTTCTTTACTCCATTGGGTCAGTTTAATCAGTGTTTTAGGTAAGTTTAATAAAGTGCTTGAATAAAAAGCTGTACTAGCAAGTCCTTCTGCAAATGTTATTTGCTTCTGATGACTCTTGAATCAAAATTCTTCTATACAGTATATATTTAATCTGATAATGCTGAAACGGGTCAAAGGAGAGAGAATTGAAGGAGCATTAACTTCTGTAAATGTAATAAAATTCGGTCCTCTAAAGCCTTTCTTACTAGTAATGAGTTTTCAGTTTTCCATTCCTGGGAGATTACTCTCCTAAAGTCATGTAGAATTTGTGGACAAAGTCATAAAGGAAAACAACAGCAGTTTTTGTTCAGTTATTTAGCTTTCTTGTTCCCAGAAATTTATCTTCCGGGCTTTGTTATTAGTTAAATTTTGTTCACAGTTGTGAAAACAGAAAAAGTCCAGGGGTCTTAAACTGAAGGAGGATAGGTTTAGATCAGATATTAGGAATAAATTATTTACTATATGGGTTTTGAGGCACTGAAACAGGTTGTCAAGGGAAGTTGAGAATGACATCTCTGGAGGTGTTCATGGCCAGGTTGGACAGGACTCGGAAAAACCTGGTCTAGTGAAAGGTGTCTCTGCCCATGGCAAGGGGGTGGAACCAGGTGATATTTAAGGTCCCTTCCAACCCAAACCATTCTGTGGTTCAGTGATTCTGTGAACTGATGCAAAGCTCAGGTCATGTTCTGTGCTGCCACTCCTGTGAAATCAAAGGATGTAATCTGAACACCAGCTATGCAAGTCCCCCTAAACTCATTACCCCGGGATTTGCACCATGAACAGGGTTGAAAGCAAAAGAAATGTGGCAAGAGGAACAAGCAAGGCAAAATCATGTGGAATTTGAGAACGTTACTTAGATGTTGGCTATGTGACGTTAATTAGCTAATCAAAAGGACTCTGAAAGCCCGGAAGAGTCTCGTTCATAGCTCCATTTTCAGTAAAGTTTCACGACTGGGACAGAAGCATTTTCCCAGATGATAGTCTTGGAGTCATTAATGCTGGAAAATGGTCACACTCATCCCTCCCCCCAGATGGAGTCCGGGAACCATAACTGTTACTGGCTTTATGCATTCTCACACATAATGGCTTTTTATCATAAAAACAAATGTAGCATCCAAAAAAATAGTGTTTTATTCACAGCCTGTTTGGAACCAATTTACTGCACTATAGGCTTGAAAATGAAGATATAAAGTGGCACTGGAGAGGCACAATTATGCAAGCCAGCCACTGCAACCTGTGGCCATAAGTACACTAGGCACGCTGGGACTGGCATTCAGAGTGCACAGCAGGGCTGCTTCCTGCAGAGTAGAGTGGCTGATACAGGAGGTAAAAGGCTGCTATAAGGACTTCCACGAAGCTCTCTGTGCGCAGGGAAAGGATATTTCATGCAGACTAATGGGACTGTAAAGCTGAAAAAAATCACTTGCAAAAACAAAAAGGGGGGAGTTTGGAAGAACAGTGTACAATACAGATAGCACAATCAAAACATCCTAAAAATCCTTAGCTCAGGACTCAAGAAATCTGGACCACTCCATTCCTGGCTGCATAAGTATAAATCCTGGAGCTCCGAAAATCAACACTTTTCTTTGACTTTTGAGTCTGCCTCCCAAAACAAAAGTTCCTATTAGGAAGTCATATGAGTTGAAACAGGCAAGAACTTCAGTAAGGGGCAAAATCTCTGTATAACCGAGATACTTTTCCAATAGCACATTGTTTCATTTATTATCTTGCTACAGATAAAATCAATTCATAATTTGGGGAAAAAAACTAAACAGCAGCCAGTATGCCATAAATTATAACTCCTGAAAAGTGACTGGCTCTGCACATTTAATATAGCAGCGCAATAGAGAAAGCATAGACTTATTTTTGGCTATTGACACTGACACACACACACGAATAACATTTCTTTCATTTTAATTGTATAGCTAATATGCAAATATCTGATGTATACTATAGAGACAGATAGAAAGATGCTTGTCATGTACAGGAATGTCTGTAACATACATGTTGATACACATCAAACACATTAAATACTGTGTTAAGCACATAACTCGGTCATGTTAGGGATATTACTGTGATTTAATTACTCTATGAATAGGTAACAAATGACTTCTTTGAGAAAGTATGGGTTCATTTCCTTTCTGCACATTCTCATTCCTGAATTCCTCTTCAGTGCACTGCAAAAAAACAGTGTTTCCAATAAACCATCCACAATGAGAGTTAAAAGAACGGAAGGCAGAAGGAACTAAATCTGTCTGCAAAGACAAGAAGTCAAACCAAAATAAATAGACCTGTGTGGTTAAAACATCCTTCATTATCAGTCTCTGGTGGAGACTATATTAACATATGATAAAGTATTATCAGAATAAGCAGTAATTAGAAAAAGCACAGGACCTTTCAGTATATTAATAGAGGAGCTACAGGACCATAATTAAAAGGTGTGAAGGCGTGGATAGTCACAAAGCCATGAAGTCAATGAGGTGATTCATGTGAGCAGAGCAAGGGGGATTTGGCAGGAGGTGACCTCAAAGGAGCCCTGTGGTCTCACTGATAGGGCATAGAGAGAGCAGGGAGTCGTGTAGTTTTCCTACCTTTGTGTCTGAATTCAAACAAACCCTTTTCCCAACCCCTGCCTTGTTTCCCCAATTCTGACCACCTGTTGTAGGAATAAACCCCCCAAGACTGTGTCC
Organism: Serilophus lunatus; assembly: GCA_013399895.1. Taxonomy (NCBI): domain Eukaryota; kingdom Metazoa; phylum Chordata; class Aves; order Passeriformes; family Eurylaimidae; genus Serilophus; species Serilophus lunatus. The sequence continues at coordinate 414,072 of VXBA01000302.1, forward strand.
CACTCTGGCCTGACCCTCACAGTCCAACAGGAGCTGCACAGCTCAGGTGCCTAATTAGAAACCAGTTTTACAAAAGCTGTTGAGAGTTGCTGGAGAGAGAGGTCACAAAAATTCATATCTTCCTGAGGGAACTTCTGTCATATCTCTGTCCCCTCCTTTCCGGGAACTATAGGACACATCAGTCTAATCGTGCCTCAAAAGTGGATCATTTCTGTAGCCAGGATGCAGAGGTTCCAGGATGCTGGATCAATGTTGACTCTGACGAGACATGGCAAATTTCTAATGTGAATTTGTAATTTACCACAGGTTCATAATGCACACAAATCCAGATGTGCTTCCTCACTCTTTCAAAAATAAAGTTCTTGCACAAAACTGATGGACTTTGTAGTCCTTCTCTAGGTTTAACAGACATTAGCCCTAGCAATTGAGGGGTTTATACTTATCTCACATTTTGTTAATAAAACAATTATTTCTTACTATTTAAATTTTGGAAATAGCTTGGCCATTTTCCCCATGTCCAAATAAAAAAAACAGCTTGAATCAAACTATTTGGCCACAATGTCTCAGGTCTGGCTAAGCTCAAAAAGGCAAATTTTAAGATGAACTTCAAAAAGGGAAGCGTGACTTTCGTATCTGAACTAATCAACAGGGCCAATGGATGTGGAAATTCCGCTCGCTTCGTCTGCATGGCTTCCTTTGCTCCCTTTCACCCTTTAATTTTTAGCATTTATTAATTTTTCATTTCAATTTAGTATTCCTAAGCAATACAATCTGCTAATGCCTGTATGTGGTGGAAATTGCTCTGCTGTCTTTTCTTTCCCATTTGTACAGCCAGATGAATCAGATACTGTCAACTGATTAATCGATGTGTTCTCTTTCTCTCCTCCATAACTGTGAACATGAGAATGAATATTTATGAGAGTGTGTAATTAGACACTTGACTGTGTAAGTCATCTGGTGATGCTGTCAGTGAAGTTTTAGTTTGCAGAAAGGCTTCAAGTCTTACGTATCTTTATAAAGAAATTATTAATTTCCACAGCATGGAATTGGATAAAAATATAGTTCTCTTATCACACATAATTTACAAAATTATATTTATGGTGTTGTTTGCTATATACTTCACCAAAGATCTTATAAAAATTGGCTGATAAGCTAAGGGAGGAGAAAAATCAGGACAACTGTGATAAGCCAACCTATAAATACATTTCTTTTTGCAAGTAAAACTCCACACTCACCTCCAGAATAAGTATAATTTTCCCAAAACCAGGTGAAGTGGCATTAAATGCAACAAGACCAAAGGGAGAAGGTGGTACAGGCTGAGAAGGAACTGGGCTTTGCACACTTATGTTAATCTACTGAAAAGTAGGAGAGGAGGAAGAGAAAATTCCATGCTGCACAGCGGAGATTCAAGGATCAGCCTTCCTGATGAAACAGTGACATCTCTTTCATTTAAATGTTTTCTCAAACTTGGACTTCACCACCTTCCTTCCTCGCTCATGCCATGCCCTGTTGGTCTTATCAGTCCAAATCCCTGTTCCCCTTGATTTGCTCCCTCCCTGTACAATTCCCATATCCTCCCTGTTGCCTACACTTTTTTTCCTCCTGTGTTGATACTTAAAATCCCCATTTGATCAAACAACTCTCTCTCCCCTTCTGTCTGTGTTCTTCTCTCAGAGCATCACACTCACCCAGTTATAATTTCAATGGGACTCTGCAGGTCAGTGCATTCTGACTCCACTTACACATTATCCACTTATGCAGCTTGGATTTGGGTTCTCTCACCTTTCTCTCTCATCCAGTTCTGTATCCAGTTCACTGCATTTCATCCGTTTCACCCAGTTTTAAATATCTGACATGCAGAGATCTGTACCCCAGTGCTCACTTCTACTCCCTCCACTAATGGGTGTGTGCAGGTTGTGATAACAAGAATTTGGACACCTGTCTTAGGCTGGAGATGATTTTACCCATCCAACACAAACTGCTTCTCTGCATCTGCAGGATTCCAGGACCAGGCACTGGTCCAACCATGGTCTCTTACCCACCAACGAGATCCTGACTGAAATCACTCGTCCACATCTCAATGTCTCAGTTTCTAAGTGCTCCTGTGGAACATCCATAGTCCATCTTGTTCCCCCAGATTTCAGTGGTAAGGGATACAGGGAAAGGATACAAGAGGATATTCATTTAGCCTAGACACCTGTCTCCTTTGGAAGGCAACACTGCACTGCTGTTTATGACAGGAGCCAAGAGGCAGTGCCCATATATCTGAAAGAGGAATTTAGTCTAAGCTTTTATAAATAATTTTAAGCATTTATCCAAACAGAAAATGCTATCAGCCATGTCAAGAGTCTGCAAGAAATGTTTATTTTATTTTCAATAGCTGCTGTGTGTGCCTCCCTTTGAACAGCCTTCTAGGACAAGTCTACAGCAAGTCATCCTGGCCACTAGTCATAGATGTGAAACTTCATTTTCTGCTGGAATCTTCATCTTCTCTTTTATTCTAATATACTCCTGCTCTCTCTTCTTCCTCTTTCTCTCTCCTATTTCTTGCTTCCATTTTTATATGTTTTTGTGTGTTTCGGCTCAAATCTTAAAATGTTCAATGAGCACTGAGCTTTAGAAATTGTATTGACATTACACAGATTCTTAATTAAAACTTCATATGATTTTTAACTTCACTTTTTATTAACAGTGACAAGAAAATTATATTTATGATCGGAGCAGTGCAGCTTTTAAAGAGGTTCTTGATGACATAACTTCTGTTTGAGTTGTTCTCTTTTATGTTCTAGAGCAGAATCAGGACAATTTGTCATCGTTATTAATTTAAGATTGTTTAATCCACAACTTATTATTTGAAAAAATTACAAACAGGCTTTCCTAGCTCTCAGCTTTGAAATTTCAGGCAGCATGAAAGCACTACCATTAATAATAATAAAAATATAAACAATTACTGAAAATACAGGAAACTTTAAAGTGTCTTCAAACTTTTTCCAGTATCTTCATGTTTTGCTTTATTTATAAATTGCAAAAATAATCAGAACAAAGCTAATACCTTTCCTACAGAGAAACTTCAAAAATTTTGTGCTAGTTTTACGTTTTTAGATAAAATAGTATGCATGTGTATTTAGAGTATTATTAAACTTTTAAAATTAAAATACAGTGCACACTTTTCAGAAAATAATTTGGATATTTGGATAATTGGATATTTGGATATCACCAAGATCTTTACACTCACAGCTCTGGTTAGTTTTCTGTATGGATAAATTGTTCTAAGGTTCATATATCTCTCAGGTAAGTATGTAATGCTGAAGTGGATAAGACTCATTAAAGTAATAAAAAAAATGAAGTCAGAATATAAAACTCCATGCAAAGCCAGTGTGAGAATTCTCCAAGATGATCCAGCTGGCTTGGTGTCAGACTTGAAAAGAAGCAGAAAGGAAAGGAAATGCTACATTAGCATCACTTGCAAAAATAAAGATGAATCCCGTGCTTGACATTTCTGTGTCAATTATAATTTGTGTACAGCAGAAGAAAGTGTTCTGTATTTGCACTGCTGGATTCACAAGTCTTAGATCAAAAATGTTTGCTTTTCTAAAAGCCCTCTGTTATGGATTAAGACCCACTGAGCAAGAAAAGGTCTTTGTGGATCCAGAGGCACAAGTTTCTGCAGAAAGCTGTGAGATTTGGTCCATAAACATGGACCTTGACTTTAAACCGAGAAGAAGTGGGTTTAGATTGGATATTAGAAAGAAATTCCTTACTGTGAGGATGGTGAGGCCCTGGAACAGGTCGCCCAGGGAAACTGTGGCTGCCCCAACCCTGGAAATGTCCAAGGCCAGGCAGGTTGGGGCTCAGAACAATCTGGTCTAGTGAAAAGTGTCCCTGCCCATGGCATGGTTCTGGAACTGATGACCTTTAAGGTCCCTTCCAACCCAAACCATTCTGGGATTCTATGGTTCCATGTTCTTTCTAGAGTGGTCCAATGCAGCCAAAGCAGTTTGACAAACAAAGCTGAATGAAATATTCCTTTCCAATATTTCTTTTTTTACTCCTGAAAATGGTTTCTCACTAAAATTTGGCTATTTCACCTACAGGGCAATGTTGCTCAAAGACAAGAATGTAATTTGACTGTCAATCACTTTACCCAGCAACAGGACAAACAACCTTATGGGGCAACTTACTCAGTTTTGTGAGGGGAAGGAAAGAGGAGAATTAACTTATCTGGGAATGAATCAAAACTGGTGTTGAGTTTGATCATTGGGGTCATCTTTCTTTGACCTACTGTTCTACTTTTGTAAAACATTTTAAATTTTTTGGTGAGGAAAAAAACTCCTTTTAAAAATATAAGGGCTTAAATTGTTTTAGTTTTAGGGAAAAACTGAGGGAAAATTTCATATAAGCAAAACCTCCTTTCCCAGCCAAATCTGCAAGAGGTTGACTCAGATCCCTGTTCTTTGTGCAGCATGGAGGACAAATCCTTGCATGATGCTGAAAGATGAAGGTACTTCATTGTCTGAAGTCAACGACATTCCATTTTCTTCCTCCAGAAACTGTTTAATAAAAATGACTGTCATAATCCCAGAAAAAGATCCTAGTGTTGTAAAACTTAGACAGGAATGGGGAGGGAATTGGGGAAAATTGGTTTTCAGATTTTCAAGGAAAACCTGGGAACTTATGCGAGGGAAGAAAAAAAAAATCTTCTTTCAACCCAAACTCAATATTATGTTAAAGAGGATCCTGTCTGATTTAAAATAAAGACAAAGCAGATCCTATCAGTCACTAGTTTAATTGGGAGATTTTATTGGACTTCTTATTCATGTTTAAGTGCTTTTTGAACCTTTGTGGACTCTTTTCCTTAATTTATCCAGCAGCAGTGAACTTCACTGATGATATCTTGTTTCCAAAAGCATTCTATTATGCTTGTCAGCTTTTTCTGAAAGGAAATGAGTTGCATATCCATCACATCCTTGCTCTTTATTCTCGTCTATAAGACTCTAATTAATCTTTTCACTACCTCTTTTTGCTTTCATTCATCTGCTCCCTTTCCATTTCCTTTTGCCCTCTTAATCCTCCTCCATTTTGACTCCTTTCTCCTCCTTTTCACGATTATGATTTATATCATACTGTTGCTTCCAAAATGCAAGAGTGACCCAGTAAATAACATTCCTGACTTGTTTTAAAACATCTCTTCAAATATCCCCTCCTCTTCTGTTCTCTTCATCACGGATGCAGCAGCATCTTTTTCCCTGAATTCATTTCTATAGTATAAATGACTTTTATAAGGCTCATAAGCTTTATATTAGGGCTGAAATCAGCCACAAGGAACCTTAAAAGAGAGTAAAATGTGTAACTATTAAAAAAATCTTACACAAATATTTTAATTAATATATGTATATACATATCTATATGTAGATGCTTACATTAATATTTCTATATTATATATAGAAATTATAACATATTAATATTTAACACATTTTAATTATGTATATATACTCCCCAAATATATAATTTTAGAGCATCATAACTACTCAGGGGAAGTGTTCATCCTATGTGAAGTTTCTCTATGTTCTTGAAATTAAATATACTGAACATCAAATACATTCTCATTGTCTAATTTAATATTTAGTTGATGGCATTTCATAAATGAGTAAACAACAATAGTCAATCTGAATCAAGGATGATAATAATTACCCTTGAGGTGGGATAAATTCAGAAAACTCCTGAAAACTTTTTAACATACAAGCATGAATTCTAAATCCCTTGAAATGTTGAGTTCCCTAATGAGGACTAGGATCAAAATTTCATTTATAAAAGGGCCCCTTCAAACTCTGTACATTTGAATGGAGTCTCAAAACCATAAACTTGATTATTCCTTGACAAACCAAAAACTTGATTGTTCCTTGACAAACCACAGCAGAGAGCTGAGCTATCATTCGACCTTGCAGAAGGCTGATGAGATCTGACAAGTGCCATATTTATGGAAATGTGAAAGCTTTACTGCACTGACACTGCTGTCACCCAAGACAGATCAAACAAAGAAGACAATTGGCCTCCAGCATCTAAATTGAATATTTAATAACTATTAGAAGGAACTAAGCAAGCAGGACTTATTTGCACTGCTGACAGTTGTAGGAGTCCCACCTATTTTTTTATGAACTTAACTAGTCTGGACAAGAAGCCAAAAGGCTCCTAACTTTTTTTCCTTTCAAGACTCAATCGAGTAATTATGCACCACTTCATTTCCAGAGGCATATGAACAGATTTGATAAATCCACTGATGCATATGACCTGCAAAAATTACAGAAAAGAGGCTGCAAAAAGTAATTGTGATGAGCTCAGCCATAATTCCATTGTATTATATTTCGCAAAATGTAGGAATTTTTTCATCAGAGTCTTATGTACTTTCTCTGCATGCGAGAGCAGAGCAGAGGATAAGTCATTAATGCTGATGGGACCCACTGCTCACATTACAGCCCCAAGCAGTTGGGTTCTTTGGATATTAGCTACCAGTGTCTCAGTCTTTTAAGAGCTTATTGCCCACTAAACCAATTCCCTTGGTGAGTGGAACAGCGCACACACAGGGCAATAAAGCACGTCTTGTTCTGGATTTCACTGTGCATTCTTGTAAATACAAAAGCATTCAGCAGTTCATCGAGCAAAAGGAATTTTGTGGCTGACATTCTGCTACAGGAGGCTGCAAAATGTGTGTTTGCACAGTCATCTCAGCTAACAATGTTGATTTAGTGCTTTACAATTGGTGGATATTCTGGTCTTACAGGTCTCGATCCTGGAAGCATTGTGCATCACAGAATCACAGAGCCACAGAATGCTTCAAGTTGGAAGGAACATTAAAAATCGTTGAGTTCCAAACCCACTGCCACGAATAGGGACACCTCCCAATAGACCAAGTTGCTCAGAGCCCCATCCAGCCTTGCCTTGAACACTCCCAGGGATGAGGCTTCCACAATTTCTCTGAGCAGTCCAGAGAAGTTTCCTTCCCAAAGAATAATCGTTCTGAAAGTGTTGGGCAGTGGGTTTGAACCGTTTAAATTCAACAATAATAAGCAACCAGGGGAGCCAATTTTTCTATCTCCCTGTGTAACCATCCATCTCCTGTCTGTCTCAAAGGAGACACTGTCTGCTCAAGGATGAATCAAGAACTAATTCATGCAGACAGTCAAACCACACTCTTAGAAACAAGCCCAGCTGGACACATTCCAGCACAGAAGCAAAACACCTGCTTGATTCAGAAGGTATTAGCTGAAGTGCTGTGCTAACACATTTCTACTGCTGTGCCAATCCATCTGTACTGCCTTCATGAGCTGAGTTGTATTGAGTTACACTTCTGCCACGCACCTCCTCGGTCTGAGCAGGAGGAGAAACTGCACAGTGAGAAGGTGGCTCGGGGCCCCTGAAGAGGCTGACTGAGGATCTGCCAGCGGGTCAATGTGGGCACCATCACAAGTGTGATGGGCTCAAACCTCCTCCTAACTCACTGGTATTTCTTCGGGATGTTTCTGAGAAATTCAAACATGAGAGAAGCTGAATTTGTTATCATGCACTGAAGGTGATGGCAGTTGAGGAAAGAGGAGAGGGAGTTGGGCTTATCAAAATTTTTATTTCTTTGTTCTGCTCGGTTTAAAACTTTTTAATGGCTTTTAAATGTTGCTCACTAAAGGGAGGAAAAGGTAGAGAGCACTGGAGAAGAGCATGAAGATGATGAGATACACTGAACTGAGGCACTGATATCTGAGATAGATAGATTAGATAGATAGATAGATGATAGATAGATAGATAGATAGATAGATAGATAGATAGATAGATAGATAGATAGATAGATAGATAGATAGATAGATAGATAGATAGATAGATAGATAGATGATAGATAGATAGATTATAGAAATAGATATACATATACATATACATATAGATGATATAGATATAGATGATATAGATATAGATAGATATAGATATAGATATAGATATAGATATAGATATAGATATAGATATAGATATAGATATAGATATAGATATAGATATAGATATAGATATAGATATAGATAGATATAGATAGATATATCAATCATGCCTGATATATATATATAACTCATCTACCTTGGCAAATGGGGAGGTTCAGGTTGGATATTAGGAAAAATTTCTTCACTGAAGGAGTGGTTGAACATTGGAACAGGCTACTTCAGGGAAATGGTAGAGTCACCATTCCTGGAAGTGTTAAAAAAATGAGTAGACATGGCACCTTGTGATGTGGTTTAGTGGGCATGGTGATATTTGGTTGAAGGCTGGACTTAATGATCTTGGAGGTGTTTTTCAACTTTAATGATTCAATTCTAAATATATGCCTATTTGTTCTTTGGAAATAAGAGGATATTGTGCCTCACTGAGATAGCATGACTGCAGAAAGGAACAGGAAAGCCACATTATTGAATGGGTTAAAGCAGGGGTTTGGCTTGTACAGTTCATCCCCCCATGGTGACTCCCCTCCCCTCCCCGAGGTAGTCTGGTATTCCTCAGGCACCCCTGTGGTGTGTGCAGCTCAGCACAGCCGCTGGAGTCAAAGGCTGGAAACAAGAAGCCCTGAAAATATACAGGCAGCTGCCTTGTTTCTAAGCACCCTTCAGAGAGGACTCCAGAAAGCCTGAGGGAGGTCAGATACCAGTTGGTGGCAGACCCCAAACCCTACCACGTGTCTGGCATAGGGCAGCGGTGGGTCTCTCATCTAAGCCCTTCTCTTGCCACATTTTCCTCCACATGTGGGGGCAAACAAGGTTAATGTTTGGAGGATATGAACACACAGATGTTTCCAAGGGAACAAAGGGCTGATAGATCCAAGGGGGACAAAAGAATGTTCAACAACCCTATGCCTTACAGCTGGAGGAGGTCTGGAGAGAAGGCAGAGATGAGAGAGCCTGGGAGAGACAGTGGGGTGTCACAAAAGTTTGTGTTGCTGGCACACAAACTGCTGAGATGCTTAAGATAACAGGAAACATCCAAATGGAAAAGTGACAGTCCCTGTGTCTCCTTTACAAGCTGATAACAAGAAACATTCCAGCAGTTATTTGAAGTGGATTCAGGCTCTGAATTTCATTCCTTCACTTAAGTGCTCAGGAGAGCTTGGCTGCCCTGGGAACTTTCAGGATGTTTGGGAGGAACTTGTATCCCTTTTGGTCATCTGGAAGGTACCCCCATAATCAAAATAAATTTTCCCATGTACTATATCTTTCCACTGGAGAAAACTTCAGTCACCCACTTGAACAAGAACTTGGTTGAATCCCACTGTGTTTTCTGAAAGGCTTTTTGTGGTTTAGAGGCGCTTTAGCCATGGTTTCCTTCAGTTAACGTTCAGTAAAAATTGTATTTGCCTAAGAATCTTTTGAAGAAGACTTTGGATAATGTAGATACTCTAATACTGGTTGGATTACTGGGGTTTTTTCTTCTATACTCTGACAAAACCATACTGTGCAGGATAACTTGATTTCTATATGTGCCTTTGTAAAGGTTTCTAAACACAAAGAACCAAATTTCTCCACAGTGTCTCACCTGGTCTTCAGTCCAGAAGTCTCCCAGAGTTCCTGAGCTATACCTGCCAGCCCTGGTGGCTGTCTCAGTCATCACAGGACACATCAAAGTGTTTCAGACTTAATATATATATTTGATTTGTGATCACTTTTGTCATCAGCTGAACATATTGCAAAACATTGTTTTATTCTTATTTTGTACTCTGACAAATAAGCTTTACAGAACGTTTCTCTAAATCTTTGATAGTGGTAGCTAAATATTCAGAAGAAGTAAGGGGATACAGTGTGCAGGGAAGAATTACCATTCTAATGAGGTTTGTCTCATTAAAGAGTCTCACTCAATTAGTTTCACAGATTTTACTTCAAGAATAGGAAGACGGAGCTCTAGATATCTGTAGCTAATTTTGGCTTATTTAAAACTAAAAGATCAACCTGCCAAAAATTATTTAAGTGGAAGGAGAATAATGAATGTGATCTTGGATCTTTCAAAAATGTGAGGTTTTGAATCAGGAAATTAGATGAAAATATGTTGTCGATTTTACTTAAATAAGAAATGTGTTGGCAATTTCCCCGAGCAAAATGTGATCACTTCAGCATAAAATATTATTTGTCATACAAAGACCTTTGCTGTTCAGACAGTTTAGGTCTGTGTTATTTCCCCAAAAGTCTATATTTACATTCTGCTTCCTACCTTTGCTGACCCATGATAAAAGCTTGTCAAAGGTCTCAGGCAACATTGCTGTCATCTGCTAATAATGTGAAAGTGTCACCTGCACACAAAGTGACATTTTATGTGTCTGAATAGGGTTGCTTTTCCTAATCTGTCACTTCTTGTTGTGTGAGTTTTGTCAGATTCCCCCGACATTGCACTTGATTCCCTGCACCCTTTGTATGAAACAATACCCACAGAGCCCAGCAAAGCTAAATTAAGGATCAACTAAGAAGAAAAACAACACTCAGCAATGCATAGTTAGGAAAAGGATGTCAAAATAAGGGAAATGTAGAGAGCTGCTCTTCCAACACACTCTCCTTTCCCCTGGAAATCTAAGGTTTACGGACTCTAAGAGCTGAGGATGCTTCATGTTAGAAGACCCAGGAGACTTTATCTGGATGTAGATAATTTTTTAACCCATGTACAATATCTGCAACTAAATGAACTCCACTAAGCGGCTTCCTCAAGTACAAGAGATGAGGCTGATGTGCTGTATATAACACAGCAAGCAAATATGATCCACTGCAGTACCAAAAGGCAAGACATATTGAAGCAGTTCACCTAGAAATGCGAAACTAATATACCCTCTGTGCCCTGGGTAGTCAAGGTAGCTTTTCTGCATCATGATATATGAACTAACCAGCTTGTACCCCAGGTCACTCTGCCCTGTGCAATGCAGACATGCTCTAAAATTCAGTGAGTCTGATTCATCTCACCAGACCCTCAAAGTCTGCACTGAAACTGCCTCTAATGAACCAGGGCACCTGCCTGGAGAATAATGGGCACTTTTAGGAAATGATACAGTTGACCTACCTTGGCATGGAATGAATCATGCCTCCAAAAAACTTGTTCCTCACAGGGGGCCTGTTGGCAGGCTGGTGTTCAGATGATGAACTCTGTGTTTGGTCAGATCAAATGCCATCCTGTTCCCACGACATATACAGTCTAACCTACCACATGAAGCAGAAGAGAAAGCACAAGAAATCAGCTTTATGCCTGATCCAGAAACAAGTAACATGAACGGAAAGGCTTCCACCGACTACATACCTAGCCTGAAGTTGTTGTCTTTGTGGATCTCTGAGGCACTTTGCCCAAAACAGTTTCCAGTAATTTATACTCCTATGGAAAATTTCCCTCTTCCTTCCCCAAGACATCCTTGTATCCCCACGATACTAGTATACTCCGGATTTTAGATTAATCTTAATTTTGAGGATAATGGATTTGTGAGGCTTTAATGGTTGGTTAGGGATTGTTTTCAGTATCAATAGCTTTCAGCAAAATTATGTGCTTTTAAATCTCTTAGGGTTTTTCCCTTAAAAGCAATTTTTGAAGGAGAGAAATAAATAGTGTTTAAAAATTTGGTTTACTTCCATTTATTTAGTTTTCAAATGAGTCTTTTAAAATAGTTTTAAAATTGTACAATCATACAATATTTTAGGTTGAAAAGGATCTTGAAGACCATTAAGTACCAGCTCCCTCTCATGTGCAGGGACACCTTCCATTAGACCAGGTTGCTCAGAGCCTCTTCCAGGGATGACAAACACACAACTTCTCTGAAACATCTGTGCCGGTGTCTCACCATCCTCATAAGGAAGAATTTCTTCCTAACATCCAATCTTAACCTCCCTTCTGTCAGTGTCAAGCCATTCCCCCTTATCCTATCTCTACAAGCATTTTATAGATAAAGAAATCATGTCTTTTCTGGGAAAAAAAAAAAAAAGGATAATCTTTTCTTGCATTTTCAGTGTCCTAAAACTAACCAGGCACTAACAAAATAATAGGTTTTTCAAAAGGATAATGTGTTGTATATTCTTTAATGGAAAAATTGACTGCTTGTAGCATTCCATGATTTTCAATAAAAAGCAAATTTGATACAGAAAGTTCAATTATTTTTAGTAGGAGAGTTGTTTACAGTCTCTCCCCTGCATCACAAAAAAAAAAAAAAAAAAAAAAAGTGAGATTAGCTTTAGTCATATTTTAAAATATACATATCCAAAATTCTGGGATGAAACTGAGATGGTGTTTTTCATATTCAAGGTATTTAAGCTAAACTATGAAAAACACCACAACCTCTCAGTCAAATAAAAAAATAATCTCCAATGAGATTTTTCTGTATTTTTATTGAATGAAAAGGAGGAAGACACTGTGGAGGAAAACAGAGAAGATTTAACCATTGTAATGAGCACAGAAGGTATCAGTAAATGAGGTGGGGAAAAATAGCCCATAATCCCCATTATTAAGTACAGATTGTAAAGACCAACAAATGACATCTCTGTTAAAAAGCCCTCAACGAATAGCAGGGGAATTGTGAATAAGCCAAATCATCAAATTGCACATGCAGGTCTGTAGGGTTGTGTGTGAGGAGTCAGTTCATTAACCCAAATGACCCACAGTGCTGCAAAATCAGATTGTTGTTGACTCTGCCATTCATCAGCTCCTCTCTCCCTTGAACTCCTGCTCCTACATGGGAAATAATTGCAGAAGATTTACTGAAAATAAGGGGATCTGGGACCTCTTGCTCGTCTTCATAATATGAGCATTCCCAGCTCCACTCAGCAGAGATGGAGTTCACCAAGAGCACCCATCTGATTCTCCTCTGACTTACTTGATTCCTTAGGCAAAGCCCACCCATGTTGTATCAAGGATCTGATTCCTCATAAAACGTTTCTGTGAAGATCTTCCTCCAGGAAAAATAAGCCACAACTCACAATGATTTGAGAGATCTCACGGAGATCGTCTAAAAGATTGGACAAATAACCAGAAAGGCAACCGATGATTTTAGGCTGGAAATAAACAGCAGGGATAGTGTCCCAGTAGAAATGTGCATACAGATTAAAGAGCCAAGAAAAAGGTCAATTTTGAGATGAATCTTGCTAGATTTTGTCTGTGAGTGCTGGTGATACCTTGGGATCTGACACTGTGATCCTGAAAACTCCTTTAAATCTGATGCTTCATGATCCCAGTTTTTTCTGCTTTAAAGCCTTTCTTCCTGCTTCACCAAGAAGGCAGAGTGAAGCAGTATGAAGAAAATTATATCATATATTACTTTCTCTCTTCACAATCTCATAAAAGTTTTTCCCATTTCCCGGTGTAATTTTAAAACTTTAAAGAAGCAAATGAAATAAAGCTCATTTTAATAGTTTGTTAGAGGTTTTTTCTGCTGACTTGCTAGTTTTGATCAACTAGAGAAACAACATGCACTGGCAAACCATAAAACACTGATCTGTTGGCTCACTAACAGGACTTATACTGTCATCTGACTGGCCAGGACAATGATGCAATCTTTCTTTTTTATTAACGGTAAAATAAATATATTGCTCCTGAGAGCCTTGAAGAACACACAGATGCATGGAGCAAGCCCAGCAAAACCAGTCACACTGTCACTTCAGGGTAACATATCATTTGAAGCTGATTTAATGTCAGAAACTTAGAAAACAAGACAAAAGAATGACAAAAAAAAGTGGACTGAGCCCTACAGGTATTAATTAATATTTGACATGCTGTTTCCAAAATCCTCTGTTGGTCCTTGGTGAACCCTGGGCTAAATGTTGAGTTTTGGGGATTCTAGTCTCTCTTGGCCTGAACCCAGCAAAGGACCCTTACTCAAGCCTGCCTTAGCAGTGCATCCCCAAAATTCATCTTGTTCTCCTGAATGGAGTGAAATTTCAACACACAAAAGCCAGGTCCTTAAGCAGGCATGTCTTTTGAATTAGCAAATTCTCCAAAATATAAAAAATGAGGGTTAAATTTAAGTATGTTACATAGTTATTTATATGCCAGGGCAACTTTTTAGGTGGCTATGCTGCCCTTGCACTATGAATTCATAGAAGTTCTCACAAGGTTCTTTACTTCACTGTTGGACACAACCTCCAGCTGAGAGTAGTGAAACAATCACTGAAGGAAGGAATCTCTTAAAGCATGACAAACATTTCTGTGGTCCTTTGACTACAGCCTTCCTTATGTTTTCACAGTATACCTGGAAATAGCATGTTGTAGAGAGAACACCAGGACAGAATACTGTACGTGTCGTTTTAACAATTAACAGACTTGATAATTTGCTTTGTGAATTGCTGTGGTGTGTGCAGTAAGGCAGATTTCTCAAAAAAAAAAAAAAAAAGCTACAGAAAATAGGCAGGTTTGTCAGGCTCAATGGATCATTCCTGGAGCACCAGGAATGCTGGTACATCAGGTTCTATTGCAGTGCATGTCCTGCTGAAAAACTACCTAGTGTTTCCAGGCTAGAGCTGTTGCATTAGCCCACCTGAACCTCTGGTCTAGCGAGCTCTGTCTCTCGAGGAAAGTCATTTATTTATGAGCCTTATTAGTTACAACTCTGGTGTTCATGTAACTGTTGTCAGCTCCAAAACGTCCACCCTATGTCTATTATTTACCTGTCCCATCCCTTGAACTTGAGAAGGTTTACGTGTCAGTGTCTCTGTAATCCTCTTTTTTTGCCAGTCAGCCACTGCTCAGTCACACACTGTCTCTTATACCCTATGACGTTAATTCTAACAGTTTGAATTACATCCCCTCTATGTCCCCAGAAATGTGTTTTCTACTGGAAACTCACTGAGTTGTGAGGAGAAATCAAAATATGAGTATTGCATTAATCTTTTTTATTACTATTTCAAACGCAAAATGTGATCCTAGAAACCTTAACTCAGTTTTTCTTGTGATCACACAATAAGTAGTTTAAAAAAAAAAAAAAAAATCCAGAAAAATTATCTGTGCATCCATTTGGAGCTGAGACCCCAATTTGGTCCCCAGATTTAGAGTCCTACTCCTGCAGAGAGGATGGCATTGGTATGTAAAGCGTCAGGTCTGTTCCTGGCACCGGTTGCATAAAAGGATGCGTGGAGGCACAGAGCCCCTGATGTCCTTGTGCTGGGGGAAGCCTGTCATGCAGGGAGAGGGATATGTCGGCTAAAAGCAGATTCTCACCAGGATACTCTGCTTCAGAGGGAGCACATTACAGATTGAAGCTGGGCACACATGATCTGCCTTTTGTGCTGCTGCAGGACGTTTATGGCAGATGCAGCTCATTGGCACTGTGTGGCCGCTCGTGCTGCAGACAGCATTTCTAATATCCATCACAAACACTGAGCGGAGGGAACATCATGTTAGCTCTGAAAAAAACCAGCCAAAATGTAATCTTCTAAGAGAGAAAGGAGAAAGAGAAATTTGCCAGAGATAATCTCCCTATACATTAATTTTCATTTCTTCTCTTAGCCTTCCTTAGCCAGGAATCCAGATTGTTTTTTACATGTTTATTTTAGCTGAACTCATCTGCAAAGGCCTATTTTCATTGTATTTCCATTAGGCACAGATGCTATCACTATGTGCCAGTGCATATTACCAAGCAATTAATCTCCAGATTTATTATTGCCCATTTTATTGAAAGCAAATATTCTTGGGTTCAGAAAACTATGTAAAGGCTTGGAGGAGCTTAGCTAAATTCTGTGCTAAAGGCACAATCCTCTTTGGAAGGAAATTCTCTCTAAAACTACAAGCCTATGCTCCTATCTCATATAATAAAGCATCACCTCCCATAATTAGAGTGTCTTTGCAAGCTCCCCTGACATTATCACTCAAAGCTCTTACTCCTTTGTTACCCACTGTTAAACTGAAAAGTTCTATTTTGTGAGACATATAAGCCAGAGGTGACACAATTAAATGAATCTGTTTGTCACAAAAATTGAGATCAGTAGGAATTAAATTACAAATAAATTAGGATTGGCAGCCTCTTCCCCAGGGAGCAATATGCAAGCTTCCTTAATTCAGTAAAGAGAGTTCTCCCCTCAGCCTTTGATCTGCTTTCTTCAATCAATATCTCCATCTTTAATTACAGCCAGTTACACACACATATTTGTGAATATAGTTCTCACTTGGTGGGGTGGCCAGAAGTCATCTGAGATAATGAAGTGAGGCAAATCTGTAACCAGCTCTTCAAACTGTTTCCAGAAACAGGATTTTTCAATAGCAAAATCATCATCCATCGCCACTATTGTTCTGGGGAGTTTGAAGGAGAGCATCTGAAGTCCAATCATGCTGTAAGCCAGAGAACTAGTCTCCTTCCAATACTTCCCATCTCAGGATGGGATCCAGAGCAGGCCAGCACCACTCACACCATTTGCTTCCTCTCACTGGAGAAGAGCTGCAGTTTGTCCAGCAGATTTCTAACACATCTTCCTTCTAAAGCTGGGGTTAACTTCTCCTGGGCTTCTGCAGTAAGGGAACAGAGAGGTAGGCCTTTTAATTCTGCATCTAATGGCTTCATCCTCCAGCCATGGGGAGATCAAAAGAATTTATATCTAGTGCTATCTACCTGATCCATTTTTTCCCATGCCTCTGTCTTTCCTCTACCCCTGTGGCACTGAAAGGCAGCAACTCAGCACTAAAAAATGCATTTCCTCATTTCCTGGACCTTCTGTCCTGTCCCACGGCAAGTTGTCTCTGCCTCAGCTCCTCTACCTGCCCCGATCCTAGATTGCAACAACACAATCACCTTAAAATATCCACAAAATCCTTCCAAACTCTCTTCAGCTTCCCAATTTACCTCTTTCTCCTCTGTTCACTCTTCCCAAAGTCTGCCAGATGTTCTCGTCTCCCTTCCCACCGACAGCACTGAACCCAGAAAGCAAACATTGAAGGAAATGTCTTAGAAAAAAAAAAATCAAGTCCTGAGATCTCTCAGGATTCCCCCTCAAAGACAACAGGATTGAAACAGCTTGACTTTGAACTAGGAACAACCTGAGCTTTTATTATTTTTAATAGTATCCGTGTACTTACTTGTCATTGCTATTAATTATGTACACCACAGGCATACTGAGTGTCTCATTGCACTGCAAGAGTACAGGGTGAGCCAGAACACGTCCCTCTGTGCTTGTAGCATGGCTGCTGAGGAGGGTTAGCTTTCATTTTTCAGTTCAAACACTTTAATATTCAGACACTGCCATGGACATTATTTGTCTCTCTAGTTGATACCTGTTCCTGAGCCAGCAGCAAAAAAGACAAGGTATAAAGAACATAATAAAAATGCCACTCTTTTATTATGCAAGACCCTTTGTCACCATTCTATTATACCAGAAATGTTTGATCAAAGGAACATGAGCTTTTTTCATCTTTAATTAAAACACTATGGCCACAATACGTACTGTAAGGGCATTACCACCAAACAGCAGCCTGTATTTGGAAAAGGCTTTTGAGGAAAGCACAATGTTATCATGAAGCTAAATAGCATGGAATAAGTCAAATAAAGATAATAGGCAAGTAGGCTAAAATAAGTCAATGAAATGCAGCGCTCTGTCGACCAATTCTTGCTGTGCTTAAAGATTCAGCCTAAATTAGACCCCTCTGCTCCAGGCTGTGAGTTGTCCCTGCCCCTGCAAGCCACCAGAGTCCTGGCCTCGTTTCTGCCAAATGTCAGTACACTTCCAAATAAACTGAAAGGTAAATTTTATGAGTTGTGGCTTTGCCAGTAACCAACAGAAAGGGCATTGATGAGCTGTATTGTTCCGTTGGTGCCATGTCCAAGGAAAGAAACTTTTTTATTATACTGAAATAGCTGGGGAACACAAGGGCAACTCATGACATAAGCCATGATGCTACTGAAGTGGCATAGTGACAAAAATTCAGGGATATAGGAAAGGAAATATTCAGTTTGTGCCTGGTGCCATTTTAGATACCTTGGAGTGACTCATCTGGCCTTAGATGCCTCTTCAAACATTCCTTGGTCCTGTCAGCATAGGAATACCTCAGGTACCTTAGAGCACCTGAACAGGCACTAGCCTTGCATGTTTAAGCATCTCAAGCCCAATCCAAGTCTCCAGCTTCCCATAGATTCCATAGTCTTCCAGCTTCCACAGATTTTCTTCTAAAATGGTTTGAACAGTGTTGTTTTTTAGCTCACAGTGTATACTCAATTATAAATCACATGTATGAGTGTACTGGTCCATGACACAACACAAAGCCCCTGGATGCTGCTCCAGTATTAGTTATCCAAACCTAGGCTGAGCTTAGGCTCACTTGTGAACCTTGCACAAAAAAGAGGGAATACAGCTTCCTTCAGTGCAAATAAGCCCTCAGAGCACACTCAGCCCATGGGCTGCAGAGCAGAGACATCAAGGGAGAAAACCTGACTGTGACACCAAGGTCTGGCCAGCCAAAACCCACATTGGCAGCACACGACAGAGGCTTCCCAGCCAAACATCCCACTCCAATGTTCACGGCTTGACACAAATAGGAAAGCAATAGAGAAGCAAGGACATGTGGGAAGGACTGTGAGTGCATTATACACGAATTATATCTGTACTAATGATAGCTAGAGACTTTGTAAGAAAGCAGTCCTAGACCAGAACATTAATTATACAGGAGTCTATCTAAAGAAATCTTCCCAAACAAGAAGCTGGGGGATTAGATTTGAAAAGGGAACTCATTAAGAGAAACTTGCCTTACAAAATAAAATAAAAATAGTTACAGGCTTTCTTTAGAACCTGGCATTCCTCTGTGTTATAGGCACTGAGGAGGTGATTTTTCAGACCGACTGTAGACTTTTGCAATGTAGATTTGTACACTTGAATGAGTCCCCGTAGGTTCCCACAAACCCACTGGAGACAAATAGGCACTTCATCTCACTCTAAAGCACGTTGCAAAATATGGCAAATTAATTGTGCCCTAAAAATGTCTTTTTCTTCCCATCGACTGTGAAGAGATCCTTGGCTTATTAGCTGAGATGTGAGATGATTAGCACACATCTACACTGTGAATATCTAATGTGTATGTAAATACAAATGTTACATGGATTGTTTGATTATACTATATGACAATGTTTCATTTGATGGAGTTAATGCTTTATGTTTCAGTACTGCATATAGCTTTAAGGCTCTCTGCAGAAGTGGGCAGGAACGAGTTTCTTCTCCTCACATGTTGTTTAAGGTGTGAAAATTGTGTATTGAGAAAAAACAAAGATATTTTCCAGATTTTCATAAGCTTCAAGAAAAATTATCAAAGATTTTGGTGATTTATATTTAAATTTAATTTTCATTCCTGTTATTTTGAAGGAGATAGTGCCTTCTGATTCTAGGGGTGGGCATCTTTGCCTTCAGGGAATTTGTAGTTCATTGGGATAGGGATCTTTTACATGGATTTCTGATATCTCACAGGAGTTCTCAGTTCTCCCTGTTACTTTATGTTCCACTGACGCATGAGAGTAAGACATTTCAATGCTGTTAAGTCATCATTTACATTGGAATAATCTCATTTAACTAGACACATAATAGTATTGAGGTCCTTGTCTACTGATCACAGAAGAAGCAAAACAAATCCCTTAATTCACCTGATGTTTAAATTGTTAATCTGAGCCATTTTATCATTGTGAATGAACTAACAATAATAAAATCTTAACCAGCTCTCTACTTAAAAAAAAAGAACAAACAAACAAAAACCACAAAACAAAAAGCAAACATACAACACAATGAGACAAAAGTACACATAGTGAGGAACTTTAGAAAGTGTGATTGGTTTCTCCGTTTCTTCATCATCATCTTGTTTTTTCTTAGGAGGTTATATATGGGTGATTTTTCTTCTAAAAGCAAATCACTAAATTATTATGTTTCAGTCATTTATAGCAGAAGAAAAATAAAGTGATATTCAGCCTTCAGCAAGTCTTCTGAAACATATTTAATGACTGCTGATTAAGCAGCAATGGAGACTTTCAAAATGAGAATTTTAGGAGGCACAAATCTTTCAAAAAGACATTAAATAACTGCTTGCTTTCAATTGACAGAAGCAGCTTTGATTCTTCTATACCCCAAAGAATCAGCTGGCTCTGAGCTGCCACCTCTGTGTCCTGTCTAAATGGCTGCCTCGAAACCTTACCTGACAAATTCCCTAAGCATGTGCTGGTGTGTGGTACAGACCCGACTTTAAAGGGCTGCTTTACCTGTTGTTGCTCTTCCTCTTTTTCCAGAGCTACTTTTCATAAAATAGTTGGAAACAGCTTTATTTGCCCAAAACAAAAATTCGAATTTTGACCAGCTACTCATTCCCATGTTCTCAAAGCCCATTAACAACACACCTTAGCAGCCTCTGGTGAGATCAAGCCACATGTCTTGAAGCTGACTTCTTTTGGAAAGTATAAAGGTCTAAATTATAAGGACTTTTCTCCCCATTAACAAAACAGACTCTTCGATATTATTTGATAAAAAGAGCATTGTTAAAAGAGTAATTTTCCCTCACAGTTTCTCCCCTCCCCATCATCTTGATGATGAGTTCAAAACTAGGAATATTTAAAATATTTGGCACAGGCGGCCGCACTTTCTTTACTATCTTTTTAACGGAGAACAAACCAATCTCATGTCTTAAACCAAAAGAACAGCAAGAACCTGCTTTTTCAGCCTTAGACAAAGGTATTAATCAAGGAAGGCAAGGAAACTAGAAGGAGAGTGTCTTAGTGGAGTCACCACTGGTCTCAGGGCAAGGGGAGAAAGGAAGTTGTGCCACTGAGGAAAAACTATGTGGCAGCTCAAAGATTGAATGATATTTATTTAATTTTCCCTGAGGAATCCAACAAGTGCCATAAAAAACTGCATCCTGCATTCCTTCAGTCTGTTAAACAATAGATTGTTGCCTTTTCAGCTATTTCTTAAATGTTTTGAACTCCATCTCTCTCAGTAGGGTTTAAGAGGACATCCTATGGGTATCATGCTGTTTGGGGTAAGGGAAGATTCTGGAGTTAGTACAGAGGAAAATCAAGCTGAGGCTTGAAAATCTCAGGTTGAGATAATGCCTGCAATAGGACCAAACATCTTATGAGGTCTACTAATTCCTCTCACTTTTTTTAAGTAGGATTTGCTCGTGCTATGAAAAGACTTGGTTGCAAATCCCATCTGTTCTCCCACCTTTATCCTCTCCCAGCCACACGTATCCCACATAACATCTGATCTCAGACAATGAAAAAGAAAATAGAACCTGAAATTAAAGCATCTGTCTCACCTGAGATGCCTACTGAAGGATGGAATAAACCACACTCACAGATACCTCTGCTCCTCTCCACTGCTGGAGCTCTATCAGCAGAACATAGAAGCCATGGAGAAGCAGCACATTGACTGTCAAATGCAGACTGTTCCAACCTAAACCATAACTAGCCAATGTGTGCTGGAAGGTATATAATATTGTTAAGAGATTTTTGGAGTAGCCCTTGAGCAGCCCTTATAATTCTAGTTTTGTTCTTCCTCCTTAGCTGAGATTAAAAACATCCACAACCAAAAAAAAAGTATGAACAGGAAAGGTTATAGGCAAAAGGCATTAGAAGCAATGAAATTTACACCTTCACAGTTAAAAAAGGATCAGATGACATGATGACGTTGGCTAAAAAACCTCAGAGTATAAAGATCTTGTGAGAAATTATGTTTTATCTATAAAGCAAAAACCAGTTAAACACAGGACTCTCAGCTGGAGCCATGTAAATGCTCCAGTTCCCATCTGCAGATGCAAGACCTTGACATCCTCACAGTTTAATCTCTAAGGTTTAGAAAATATGCATCCCATAAAAACTGGCATATTAGCTTTTATATTAGCTTTTATCTTCTTAAAACTTTTTGAAAAGTCAGTATTCTTTCTCCTGCCCTTATAAAAATTAAACTGAATATATATTCCTATTTGTACTATTTTTCTGTATTTCTTAGCATTTCAGTTAAATTCTTCAAAAATCAGTTCATTTGTGCTTATATTTCTTTTTTCCTTCTGCTGATGGTTCCTGAAATTATCTTGGTTTCCAGGTCCTGGCTGAGGGCCAGTGCCATGAATAATAATTCAGGGGCTGGTTCATGTACATTGGCATTACAGATGACTGGGTTTACTCAGAGATATTCCACCTTATTCTGCAAGGATAATTCCAGATTAAAGAAGGTTCAAGGAATTAATAGCAGTGAGATATAATTAGAAATCACTTGAATGTGTTTTCCTGCTAATATCTGAGTGGATTTGTTTGGGAATAGCAGTCTGGACATAGCAGAGCAATATCAAAGGTGAGCAGGATTTCAAATAATTTTCTTTAATTACTGCCTTGAATATTTTTTACCTATCAGAAGAGGGAAGACATTATCCTTCAAAATATTTATTAGTACAGTTCCTTGTATTTTGTCTAGGACTTCTGAGCCTTTTTGTAATGTGTGCCAAGAAAAATCAGAAAAGAAGATCATTTCATTAAGCAGCTGTAGAATTACAATATGGAAACATAGAGGAAAGAATACAAATGGGAAGGAAAATAATACCAAGAATCACAGTCAGTGTATTTTAAAAGGATGGACCAGCCTTAACACATAGCATAGCTGACACATGTCAAAGTTTATAACAAATGTACAAATTTTATGCCCCTACACAAGTAAATGTTCCAGAAATTTATTTAGTGCAAAGTCCACTAACTAAGCACAGAAAAGCTTCTGCTCTGAGCACCTGGACAAGAGCAAAATGTAAATCAAGATTGATTTCTGTTCTAATTCTGATGCAGTCGCATAACAATGAACAAGACTATGGAGACTGGAGTATCCTCCCAAGAATTTCAAATGCTGGAATGGAAAAAGTTTGAATTGATTCTGGGCCTAAAAGAGCTATTCATCATGATAAAAGTACATTCCTTTAAAGTATGGAAATACAGAAGACATTTGTCAATAAGAAGAAGCAAAGACTAAACGACCAAACAATTTCCCTCCTGTTCCACTTCCAAGGCAAATGAAAAAGTCAGGAGATACTAAACACTGATGCACTTTCAATAAAATGGGACTGATTATAAATGGAATGCACACACCTGAGCAAAGTATCTATCATCTATGTTAATGTGTGCTCCTCACAGGTAGTATGACCATTTTTTCCAGTTAGGAATCTAATCCAGGGCAGTTTTGAAACTACTCAAGCATGCCTGAATAACAATCTCATTGTAGGAGGGCCAATATGGAAAGAATAATCTGATTATCTGATCTGACTGACCTCCAACTGCAGGTTCTGGGGACGTCCGTCAAGAACAGGATCCTTTTGCTCTTGGCACTGCACAATTACAATCTGATGTACAATAAAATTTGGTTTGAGATCTTGAAACAAGCCTTATAGTCACTACTTTGATACAGTGATTTGGAGGAACTACTCAGCCAATTCAGTAAAAAAGGCAAAATATTTGCATGATTTTTGTCATGCCTTGACCTGACAATTTCTTCCCTTTCTGAAAAGCAGAAGAGAGGGACAACAGCTCTTGAGCTACAGAGAGTGTTGTTCTTTAGGAAAGGTCTGTTGATGAAGAGATCACTGTACATTCAGAAATGTAGCTTTAATTTCCATTCCGAGAGAAACCCATGAAGTCCACATTTCCCTCTCTTTCTTTTTTCCCTTTCTGCTTGTTTTTCAATTGCTGAAGAAAACTTCTCCGAATCAAGCGATGGCAGTGACTCACACATCAGCTGAGTGTACAACAGCAATGTCAGAGCCATCATGCACTTAATGTGGCTTCAGGACAGGATGACACAAATTTATTTCCCAATGGAAAATGAAAGTAAATTCTAATTCTCCAAATAAGATCAAAGACAGTTCAAATATCCATTTGCTTCACCTCTGTGCACACAGGGAAGATTATTTCATTTTAGAATGATGAAATTACAGAATGGCTGGAAAGGACCTTAAAGACCATTCAGTTCCAACTCCTCTGCCATGGCCAGGGACGACTTCCATAGACCAGGTTGCTCCAAGCCCTGTCTAACCTGGCTTTGGACACTTCTAGGGGACAGGGCAGCCACACCATCTCTGGGCAACCTGTGCCAGGGCCTCACCACCCTCACATCGAAGAATTTCCTCCCAATATCTAAGATAAATCTACCCTCTTTTAGTTTAAACTGTTCCCCCTTGTCCTGTCCCACATCATTTCTGTATCACCAGGGGAGGGCTGGAAAGCAGTGGGAGGGCTTCCTCTGTGATGGAAAAGGGCTGCAAGCTGGGAAAGGCAGTGAAAGGGGCTCCAAGTGTCAGAGCTATAAGTGGTAACTTCTGCAGGTGTGTTCTTTTATCCTATGACCTTTGATGCCAACCGCTGAGAAAGGAAAACAGTGAAGTGAAAAATTCTTCCCAGACACACACAGACCTTCAGCGTGTGCCTTCAGCTTGTATTATATCTACTCACAAGATGAGAATTTTCTTAGTGCTGAAACCTTTTCCCACATAGATCCAAAATGTGGCATTGTAGACAATTTAATCTGCAGAAAGTGTCGATTCCTGCACACCCACAGTGCTGTAATTTTCCTGTTTCAGTGCTTCAGGACACTAATAAGTTAGGAACTAGACAAACAACAAGATTATTCCAAGTGAGCAAACACCTAAAGAAAAAAATAATAAGTGCTACAAGTGTCTGAGTAGATGTTCTTTAAAATCCAGAGGTTTTCTAGAATTTTCTTCCTTATCTCCTGACTACAGGATGAGACAACTCACAGGAGTATGGGCGGCAGGACACAAAGCCGTGATCTCTACCAGGTTCCACTACCGCCCTTGGAAGACCACGGTCTGAGAGGGGATGGAGTCACCATCTCTCTGCCTTGGGAAGGTGCTCCTGAGCACAGGACATAGATTATCTCAGCAGAAAAGGGGATATTGTTGTCCTTGACAGCAAGGATTTGTCATATTATTTGTTATATTATTCTAAATTATTTCTGTTCCTCAGTACACACATGTTATTTTCATGTCTCTTCAACAGAGTAGATAAAGGGGTGAAAATTGCTTTCAAAGCTATAATAGGCACACTGATTTCCCTAATAGCTCTTCTCTATGCTCAGGCCACAATGATATTGACACTGCAGCATAAAAATTCAGCCCTTGTTTGCAAGCCTTTCATGCATATTTTAATGACCTCATTAACCAAATCCAGGAGAGATGGGAGGGTTTAGTGGGTATGATCTTTCAGGTAATTTTCAACACCTTATGATCAAAAGGAAATGTACATGCAGCTGGAATTAGAAGATTACAGTGCACACGTGAAACAGAGCAATCAGCCCTGTGTTCTACTGGTGTCCTTTTCAGGCCTCCTTCTGGTATTGATACTCAAAAATGTCAAGCTATTATTTTTCCATGGCTCAGGAGGACTGTCTCTGGTTCAATATGTTCAGGCTCCTTTCTTTGCTCTTGCAACCCTAACTGTCAACCCCTCAAATTAAAAATGACTGTTGCCTGCCTTAGCATCAGTGCCTGCTGCAAGCCCACAGCTGTGCTGATGGGATGTTTTAGGAATGCCTGAAGGACTGAATCACTTCTGTCAACTGGAGAGTAGGGTATTGTATTTTTAGGTATTTTCCAAAACCCTAAGGTAGTACCAGCAACATGTCATACCTGCGGCTGGGGACAAAGCTGGAGGGTCCTAAAGTTGTGAGCATCTTTTGTATCTCTCATGAACTCAAGCAGCCTTGGCAGAGTCATGTCCTGGGTATCCTGAGCCACCTGCCTTCAAGGATGGAGATTGGTGGTGCATTAGCTGGATGATGCAGCTGCTGAGCCTCTTCCATCTGGGGATGGTGTTTCTACATGCACCACCTGTCACAACCATACATCATCAGTACATGCTAAATAGATGATTTCTTTCTTCCCCCAAAGGACTTGAAAATTAGTAGCCAAAAATTCATGTAAAGCCATCCAGAATAGTTTGATACATTGGGTTAGTTTTGATATCCTGTATTTCTTGGTTATAAAATACTTGGGAAATGCCTTAGCTCCTGCAGATGGGTTTTGCAAGTAAAAAGAAATTGCTCCCAATGCATCAAAACAGTTGGGTACTTTTTATTCTGGCAGTGAGACACAGAGAACACACTTCAACTCAGAAGCTGCTCTGCTACCTGACACAGGCTCAAATTTCAAAGGTGACTGCTGATCTCTGAACCATGCATTCAGCAGCACTGATGACAGGAATTGCATGTACTATGTCTCAGTATGAAATTTTGTATCAAATTTTATGCAAGTGTAAACTGATATGGTTTAACTGATTGTATTAGAGCTGGGTCAGTCTGGACTGACAGAGAGCCTGATCCAAATATTTAAACCCAAAGTTTTAACTCATCCTGAGCTGAAACTCATTAAGATTTTGGAAAGAATCATTGAGGAGTTTTCACTTGCATTGTGTGAAGTACGTGTCAATGTAGACAGGCCAGAGTTATTCATCAAAAAAACCTAAATAAAACATTGCTTCTCCACTGGAAAACAGAATTTCATCTTAACTACATGCAAAGGAAAAAAAAAAAAAAAGTCAGCTTCTGACAGGATTTTTCACCAGGAAAAAAAAAATACAGAGATGTTTGTCTGCTTTTATCAGCTCAGTTATTCTCAGGAGCTATGGTTCCAGGTTTCTCGTGATCTCCTGAGGATCTAGTCAAGATACAACTTTCATGATGTCTCATTGCAATGCCCCAGGAATAGACATGCCTCAGATCTAGATCTCTCAAG
Source organism: Serilophus lunatus (assembly GCA_013399895.1). Classification (NCBI taxonomy): domain Eukaryota; kingdom Metazoa; phylum Chordata; class Aves; order Passeriformes; family Eurylaimidae; genus Serilophus; species Serilophus lunatus. Next base: position 440,781 of record VXBA01000302.1, read on the forward strand.
CTTTTATTTCTATTATGGTGATGTGGGAAAGTGCCAGTTTTCCTCCCCCCCCCCGAGATAGTGAAAATGTCAAAAAAGAAAAGAGTCAGAAAGTGAATATATGACAAACAGCAAGATGAAAGGAAGAGGAAGAGCAACAGCCAGAGCAAAGAGTTTGCAAACTTACTTCAATCACATGTAGGCACAAACACACTGTTGCGAATCATAGAAACGTATTTTAATAGAAGTAGCAAAACACGATCTGCTGTCCCTTCTCTCTCATCTCTATCCATTGCCTCTTGGGGATTTTTCTGCAGGGATTTCAGCAGAGCTTTCTCTTTGGAGTTTCAAAAGAAGATGAAGAGAAGCCAATAACTAAGGAGTTTTGTGAAAGAAGACTCTTCATTACTGCATAGTTACTGACTACAATGCATAAATAACCAGGAAAGGATGAAAAAGCCCTCAAAAATCATTTGGAAAAACATTGAAAATTTTATGGAGGAGGCAGGGAGTTTGTACTGTAATGTATTTGAAAGGACCATTGAACAAAATCTTACTTTCCACTGACCTAAGTTTGAGGCCCTGTTCAGGAGCTGGTTTACCCCTAGTAAATCAGACTTGTATCAAATTGCCTCATGCCTGATGGTCATGGGAATGCAGAATGAGCAGGAACACAGCATGAATACGGATCAGTGCTGCAGTGGTTTGTCAAGGCTGATGTGCTCCTGCCTCTGAGGTCCTGCATTCCCAGGGGTCTGCCAGCTGAATTCCCTCTGCAGTCAATTCCCAGCTCACAGGAACTGTGCAAGGGCATGATCTCCAATGAGCACGGAGAAAAAGAGGATGGACCAAGGGAAGAAAGACCAGTGCTCAGCTGGGATAAGACTGATCTGTTTGCAGATTAAAGGCACCTAAACACAGACTTGTGCATTCACTGGGTATCTCAAATTTCCATCCCAGCCGCTAGAGATGGAAGACACAATTTAGTTGCTGAAACAAGATTCTGATGTGATTTAAGAGGCTCCAGAGCACAGTGTGTGGTCTCCAATGCTTGCTTTAGAAGGGCATGGTTCTCCCATCACTCCTATATCATATTTATTAGCCTGTACAGATGTCTCATATGTGCTGGGGCTCTCAAATTACACCAGGCAACACTTATGAGACTGAGTTAAGCTTGCATGGCTTTTCTCTGAGCCAGATCCTACTCTTATTAACTAACCAGAGGTGAACTGATTTCTGATTATTTGTGAACATCAAAAGTTCATGCACTTGTTTTTTCTCGTGTTTCTAAACACCCATCAATTAACACCAATGCTTGGCACTCAGAGAAGCTAATTGTTTCACTGAGACAGTGGAAAGCCTCTACAATCTCATGGAGTAGATGTATGAAAAGATAAGTTTCTGCTCTGCAGAGATGCAAAAGATCATGAAGAATTGGAGTGGAAAAGGGTAGTGCATTTCTTACAGGCAGGGCTAGTTGAAAGATAATTCCTTGCCTTGGGTATCCAACAAAACATTTAGGACATTTCTAGCAAGAATGAATAGAAATATTTCATGCATAATCAGCCTTTGTAATTAAGCACAGCTGTAACTCTGGAGGTACCAGTGTTATTTGTCATATAAAGAGAGACATGTAACTGTATCTAACCATGACAAGTACATATGATGGTATTTGGGGTATTTTTTTAGTATCTTATAACTTAGGTCTTTTCATTTACATATTTTCAAGGGCTTTATAAAAAGGAATGATTTACAACTATAAATTCAATAACACTTGAGCGTAGGACCTGATTCCAAAGCTCATTTCAGTCAGTGACTCTGTCCATTACCTTTGGAGCATAAAGAGCACAGACAGTGAGTAAGATTTCTAAGTTGAATATCAGAAGAACAAACGTCCCCAGATACTAATGGTTTGCATTAGAGTTCCCAAATTCCTCACTTTTGAAATTCCTCCAATCAACTATTCAGACATTATTTCTTAAGAAAAAGCTCAACTCTGGTCTTTGGGGACCTGTTTGGTGTCATCTGTGCTAGAAAATGAAGTGCTGATAATTCTACAAAGCCATTTCCTTTAACAGATCCTCCCATCTCCTCCTACCCACTCCATGTGTCTGCTTCATCCATCTGTTTCATCTCATGAAATGCATGGATCATGAGCTCCTTGGAGCACATCCAATTTTCCTTGCCTCTGTAGCTGAACATTCACATTATTCCATCCTGTAGACAAGCATAAATATTGTGTAGTGAGCAGTTTGCCTTGTTTCCAATTTCAGTGCATCATATTCTGAAAACTATCCATTATTCAGAATGGTTCATGGGTTTATTTATCAATTAATACATGGCATTATAATCTTTGAATTCCCCATTAGGTGTATTCTCAACACTTAACTTTTATTGCTGGGTCTGTTCTATTTCTGTGTAACTACTGAATTACGCATTCATCGATCAGTAAAATTGTGTCTGTGTGACACTGAGGACCCAAGTACAGTACCTACAACCAGAGGTAAAAAGGTTTTTGCACTTCTGAGAGCTCTGAGCCTGAGTCTTTAGTGTATCTTGGTGCTCAGTAACTCCTGCAATGACATTCCTAAATGCTGAAGAGGCAGCGTGGTTAATTTGCATTTGAAATGTGCCCTTCGAGTTAAAAAGGATCATTTTGAGGCAAAGCTGATACACTATAGCCTTCATAGAAAGCAAACAAAATATGGGAAACAAACACATTCTTATCCTTCAAATGGAAGCAAATTTCAATGGAAGATATTTGGCCAGCCTTGCCCAGGGTGTTACAACCTGCAATGATGAAAAACATTCCTTTGACCTTTGTGGAAAGAAAGCACTAGTCATTCCTATTGATTTTACAAGCATGGAAGTCATGATCTAAAGTAAAATTTTAATTTAAAGAGGCTCCCACCCGCAATTGCAAACAGCCTCAGTAGTGGTAGAGGGTGTGCGCACAAATTCCAGTAAAAACTGTTTCAAACTTTTATCCTGGAATTTTATTTCTCTTGTTGCTCATGTTAGAGTTGCTGCCAGCGAATACATCCACTGACAGCCTTGAGAGAGCAGAGCAAATTCAGCTGAAAAGTCTGAATAGGGAGATTTTGATGTGACACTACTTTGAAAGTAAATCATAGGTTGTATTTAGCTTGGATCTGGCCTTATGGGTATAGGGAGCTGAGGCAGTCACGGTTACTTCTGAATTTTTTTTTGACTGTTTATTTCCAGCAATATTTCTGTTTTCCTTTCTTCATGTTAAGAAAGTGGTCCCATGAGCTCACATTTTGCTAATCCAATCGATTCTATAAGACAAGCACTGCACTTTGCAGCTGGTGGAAGTGCACAGGCAAGCACAGCCCTCTCTCCAGACAATTTAAGAGTCACCACAGCTCAGATGAGCTTCAATATGCAGGAGTTGAAAAGCTTTTATTTCCCCAGTCCCAGGAAAGTGAAGAAAAACTCAGGGAGAATTTTGCAGGCATGGGGACCTTGGGTTGTTTCAACTGTGGTGACCTGACCCAGATAGAAGATGCTGAAAGTCACATAAGCAAAGTTCAAAAGAGACAACTTTCTTGCTAATCAAGAAAGCTTTCCAACTTCTCATTAGAAGGACAGGACCCATACAAAGAACATGCTGTCACCCCATTCTGCTGTTTGTCTTTTGCATTAATTTGTAACTATCTTTTTCCTGGATCTTCATGTATTTCCATGCATCTGAATCACATTCACTGTAATAAATAAAGAAAACATCCTGGGGCATCTCGTCTTTTTACTGTCATTATTGATGAAAATCTACTTGTAACTCAAGAACACTTACTTTGTCAGGTATTCAATTAAAACTGAAGAAGGAGCATGCAAATACTTACAAAATGAGGAATTCACCATGAGCTACAAAAATGTGATGTTTGTCAAACAGCAATCAATAGAAACCTAAACATAAGAAAATAAACCCCAGTGAAATATAAACGCATAGAAAATAGAGATGCTTCGTTCTTAGAACCTGAAGATCATATTCTCATAAAAAACTCCCATTAACATCAGAAATAAGGTCATGGTCTACTTGATTCTGTACCAGTTATCACATATGAGTAAATGAAATTAAACTTTTATTTTATCCCTCTGCATGTTTCCAAGCATCTCTTTTCAGGACACCTTGCATCCTGACCTAATGAAAGGCTATAAGGTGAACCCCCACCACACACACACACAAAAAAAAAAAATCTCATTTATGTGTACTCCTTTACACTTTTATCACTGGGACTGGGGAAAGCAGAAATCTGGGGAAAGCAGCCTGGAGACTGATTTATAGTCATCTGGTTCAACCATAGAGTGACATACACTAGATTAGATACCTCCACACTGCTCCATTCCCCTGATTCTAGATACAATCAGAGCAAGCAATCAGAAAAAAAACAGAGTTCTAGAAGATAATTGCAGGAGAGAAGGATGTTGAATATACCAAGCCAATCGTAGGAAGTGCAAATCACAGATTAATCTACTGCTAAAGGAGACTTCTTGGGATTGCATGGTCCTGAGATAGGATTGTGATTAACTGCAGTTTAAACAACCAAGCTAAGATGACAGTGTAAATAAATAATACCAGAACACCAGAACAGCTCCTGGTCATCACTGAAACCTCTCCCTCACAAGGGCAAACTCTTAATGGTGTTCCAAGCACAAGCCATTTAATTTCCCAAGCGACAAAAGCATCACAGGACATGAACAGAAATCATAGAATCACAAAATAGTTTGGGTTGGAAGAGACCTTTTGAGATCTTCTAATCCAACCCCAGTGCAATGAGAGGCACCTAACATCTAACCTAAATCTGTCTTCTTTTAGTTTAAAATCGTTACCTCTCATCCTATCACTATCTCTCTGTGTAAAAAAGTCACTCTCCTCCTTTTTTATAGTCCCCTTTTAAGTACTGGAGGGCCACAATGAGGTTTTCCCAGAGCCTTCTCTTCTCCAGTCTGATCAACTCTTCAACCTGTCTTCACAGGACCTCTGTAGTGACCTTTCCCCAGAGTGCAGGGGATTTATACTCTGCCGTATAACATTCCCCCTTCGCCCTCAATTTACAGCCCTTTTCTTGCCCCCTGAACATTGACCTTTTGTTTACACCCATTAGCCCAGTTTACTGCCTGCATTATATATGTGTGTGTCAGCACAAACCAGGAATCAAGCATTTCTATGTGGTGCTTTGTTACATTTATCTCTTGGCCCCGTCGCTGAGGAGAAGAAGACCCAAAGCATTTTCCCCTGATGCTCCTCAGACTGCAGCTCTATGAAGTGTGCTCTCACACACTCATACATCACAGGATATATAGTCCTGTGGGAGCAGGTGAGAGTGGGATGCCTATAGCTAATGACAAAAAATACACAACTTTGGGTTATGAAAATGTTCCCACAGTAATGCTAAATGCAGGTTTTGTGTTCTTCCCTAGTCTGGAGCACTGGCAGGAACTCGTCTGTAGTGAGACCAAGTGAGGTTGGGAGGTTGACCGTGGTATGGAAATTGAGTTTGTGATTAGAGAACCATGCAGCATCCCAGATCATGGGACAGAGAAATCCGATAACATGTTCAAAGACAGTTTGTGGGAAGATTAAATAAAGAGGATAAAAAGTTCAAAGAAAGTTGTGGGAAGATTAAGTAGATCAAGTTTATTTAGACAGTGTAAAGCAGCACCAGGCATGGCTGCTAATAGCATTGTGATAAGTCATTTTGTATGGTCAGTGCTGTAATCCAGTGCAAGGTGCAACCTAATTGATGTCCAACAGCAAATTGGGTAAGAGGAAAAACCATCTACAGACTGCTGCTGACAGGCTGTCTGCAGTTATAGATTCCTTTCTTAGCAGGTTATTATGAGGAGATTTGACGAATCTCAGCTGCTCCTTCCACATCATCCTTTGGGAGGGAATGTGGACTGTGCTGAGGGCTGGGAATTCATCTGCCATCAAAGTAATCACAACAGGCTTTCTTTAGTAGTCAGCAGAGAGAGATTGACACATAAGGTAATGAATATTATCTTCATGAAAGGTTAGAACCATTGCTCCCTGGAGTCACATATTAATTCCCTTCAGCTGCAAGAGTCATGAAGAGATCCCCCTAAAGACCCACCTTTTAGGTATTTAAATTGGAGCAGTTGCCTCCCATCCAGCATGCCCGGTGTGCTTCCCTTACCTTTCTGCTTTTCCTTAACAACAGATTAATTTCTATCCTCTTATTCCCTGCTCTATGATCCTGCCAACTGCAATACAGAACATTGTCCCACTTCTAGCGCCACTTTAGCCTCCACAGCATGCATCCTTTCCAACCCTCTCCAAATCCCGTCACACCCACCAGAATTAAAGTCATTAGTGGATCATTTGCTTCATGAAACATTTGGTTGAAAGGCCAGATAAATCTGGGGAACCCTGATGGAATTATACACATCTTAATAAAGGTGAACATTTCAATGAGGATGTCAGTCTTTTTTTGAAGTTTCATCTACATCCATGTGCGGCT